>JASANB010001188.1:0-62214 GCA_030248155.1 Sabatieria punctata
TTATTGTCTTCTTACACAAGTGAGTTGAAATTGTTTTATCGGTTGTCAGCTAATGGTTATTTTGTAGATCTCTACTAAATGATATGCGCTTGCAGTGTATCGGCCCGTCCATGGAGGCCGCCATACACGACGGTGACTACTTCTTGAAGCCGAGCACTTAGCGTCAGAGCTCGTTACCTTCGCAGGTTTGATAGCCTCACTCTTGCGTGACCTGCTTTGCTATGACTAAAGGCCGTTAGGCTCGGACGGGGCTAGTGTCCTGATAGATTGGTAGTTGCATCCGTTTCAGAGGGGACATCGTTGCCTGTCGATCTCCCACAGACCCAAAGCAGTTGATTTGCAAACGAATTTTACTTCTCGATGACGACCGGATCGACCGACCCGGACCCTTCAAATGGCAGCAAAGTTCAGTGGTGGCCAATGGGTACTATCCAAGGTACTCTACCGCAGGTTTTGACCGGCTCTCTATGTTTTGTGTAGGTGCCGCCTGGACATGTCTGGTTTAGAAGGGGACAAGGAGGCCAATTCAAACGATTCTGGGACTACGGCCCTGTGCCTTATGGACTGATTGTTGTTCGACTCGTAGCTCGAGTAAGTACAGATTCCTTTCACCACCGCCAATACAGTACGTATGTTATGTGTGTTGTCGTTTTTGCTATAATCAAACAATAGAATTGCTAAAATCGAATGCAAATCATTCATTTTAACTGTGTTCGAAACTAAATTGACATTTTAGTCATTTTTGATCGTTTTTTAATATTGGAGCCCCTTCCTCCAGTTTTTGGTCTCTGTTCCCTTCTGCCGCGGTGATCGCTATATCTTTTCTGTTGGATAGGTCCTGTTCTAGCAGTACTGGTAGCCGTGTCCAAGGCAGTATAAGCATATACATTGTCTTGTGGGGTCAAAATTCGAAAATTTGGGGTAGGCCTACGGATTTAGGGGGTCACGGCCGCTTCGGTGAGTGGCTCCTGCAGTAAGGCAGTGTGCTCCAAATGAGTGGGTCGGCCGGTTGGCTGTGAGTTGGATTTTCAGGTGCGTCCCGTGCATCGGATGCAGTGGATGTCTAGTCGCTGGTTCTTCGAAAAACAGAGCTCATAGATTCAGCGGTTTTGTACATACCAAAAATCAATCTATCATCTCATAAAAGCGCCTTTTTCTGCGTTCAGCTGTTGGTTAAGTTGGAGAGCCGGCAGCGAAGCAGCAGCAGCGGCAGAAGCAGGAAGCTTACACTGCGGTGTTTACGGCCCCAGGCCATCGACCGTTCAGTCTATCACCTGTGCCAAAAATACATTGGCCCCAGAGAGGCTCAACAACAACACTCACGAGCGTTCGCTATCAATCAGATTATTCGGCCTCCTCTCACAGCTGCTTTGATCACGGCAGAGCATACGTAGTTGCAGCTAGTACCCTCAGCCCGCCTCCTAAGCCTTATAATTGCCATATTTTTGCGACCCCATTAAAACGAATTTATCGAGCTTACTGGTGCACGGCGGAAGCGGTGAGCAAGCTGAGACCGGAGTTCTGTTGCCTGCCGTTGTTCTGTGACGCAACCCCCGTCGGTGTAACACCCTGCAGAGGCCGTACGTAGGTTTTAATAGCCCGCTTAACGACCCATTCGAACGGCTGCGGCTCTTGCAGGTGATCCGTGCCCATCTTTTATCTTTGTTAACTCAAAGAGATGGCTGAAACCGAAGAACAAAATGCAGTACCGGCGGCCGACGTAGAGGAAGAGGAGCTGTCGGTGCCGGCCGAATCGGTCGAGGAAGCCGCAGGTACGTCCGGGCTCGCTTTTTCTCTCTGCTTTCACTTCTGGCCCGGTTTTTTCGATGGGCAGATGAAACATTTCGGAACCTTCTGCTTTGCTTTTAAGCAACTTTTCTTTCTCGCCTCACTGCCGTCGCATTCCTCGGCTGTCTTGCGGACAGCTGAAATTTAGAACTCAACTTTGACTCTTTGATCCTGCTTTTTTATAGCGCTGATTAAATTAGCTAACCATTTTGGTACTGTAAGTAAATTAGATGCAGGTGTGCGCTCTTTACTTGTTCCGCTTGTGACAATTTTTTCCACCTTTTCACTGATTGACTATCCTATCCTTCTCTATCCGATTTGTGATGACAGTGAAAAGTATGAGAGGGTTCAAGACTTGCGACCAACACTTGAAAACTGATTGTCATTGCGAGTCGCAAAAACAGCCATTAACTGCGGAGAAGAAAGGATGATATACAATGTAATTCAAACTTTTGGTGAAAGAGCATCTGCTCATTTCCTTTGAAAGATTCCCCGTACCTGTTCCGGCCGCGTTTGTAATTTATCTTTAGTCCTTTACGTTTTTTGTTAAAGTTCTTTGATATAGTTATTTTTGACTTTGGATAATTAGTCGTTCTACGTTCTAAGTCGACGTCGAACTTTAAAAAAGCTGTTTGACAGTACACAAAAGATGCATGCACTGATTTCAAACCAAATTAATCCGACTAAGCGTAAATAGTACCTCCGTTTATTCCGCTTCTCAAAGAGGAATTGGCTGATTCCGTTTAAAGCGTATTGAAAGGTGTTTGTCGTCTGAAAAAGAGTGGCATCAAACGCATAAACCGGTGCTTTGTCACCTTTCCGCTTCCTGCTCTGTTTATGTTTTTCGCAGATTCGCCATTTTGCGAGCGATTATATGCCTCCGATCTGCCTGCTGTTCCGTTCCGAATAGCAACGATTCGCAGCTTTCGTAAGCTTTGAGACTGGTTGTGTCATAACTTTGTGCACGTACGTAGACCGAAAATGTGGCGTGGCAGGAAATCGGTGGACGGAATGAGTGAATTGGAGGAGTTGTTCTCTGCCCGCCGTAGAGTTTCTGTGCGCCGCAAAAAGCAACTCGAAGCCGCCAAAGGCAAGACTTTCTCTGAATAAAAATGCTTCTTTATCTGTGCTATTTTTGTCCGTCCAAACCTAGCAGTCAGTTTTCATTTAGTGTCGGAGGGCTTTTTGTGTGAGGTGCTTGTTGTTCTTGCATTTATTATTAACGCCCAGATAAAGTGCAGCCGTCTGGTTCAGAGATAGCTGCTTTATCTTGTTCGTCGTGAGGCTAAACTATTCGCTAGTGCGTTAGGCGTTCTCGAGGGTGCGAGCAAACAATTGTTGCGTTTAAAGCCCTTAATTTATTGTGTAAAATTGCTCTCTCTGTTAGTTGCAGTTCTGTCTTAGCCCGACTTGCCAATGCAAAGCGCGGCTTTTGCCAGATACTGTACGTACGTATCGGCTTGGCTTGTACAGGTTGCCAGACGGTTTCTGTAAATGAATTGCTGTAAACGGATGAGACAATTTTGTATCGCTGTGAAATGTGAAAATGTATTTTTCCGGCGTCTTGGCTAGCCACTCTGTCAGCCGACCCTAACTCAGTGTGCGTGCAAGAATAGCAAAAAAGAGCGGGCGTCAGAAGTTTTTGAACGAACCCACTCTAGTGCTCTCTCGTTCACAGATTCTGCTAACAGCTGTCCACTTGTATGTTTTCTTCGTGTACATATGTTTTGGAGCTCCACTAATCACATCTAAGCGGGCCTGTCCTTGGCACTCTTTATTGTAGAGACTTCACAAAACAATTGGTCTGATAACCGAGTTGTTCAATTTGTTCTCATTAAACTTCATATTACGTACAGTACGTAAGTTGAAGGAGCCCGCGGTACACTGAATGACTATGGTTTTCCTGCATTATTTCACCATTTGAGCCAAGTTTTAGGTTTTTCTCATTTTTAGTAAGCTTCGTCGATGCAGACTCAGATATCGATTTTTTGCGGCTCAAATCTACACTCTTGTTTCTAGTCCACACTGTCTTTTTGGTGTTCATTTGCATTTTGTGTGAATTAAATTTGTGAGAAGTCGCATTTTGCCGGAGCTGCGGCTATGCAATTTGCTTAAGCAAGTGTACATATAATTTTTTGAAGAAACTGCTGGTACTGAGAGTTGTCTGGATTGCCACATGAAATTGTTGTTTCAGCTGAAAAACCAGCCGAACAGGAAGACCAAGTAAACGGTGCTGTAGCTGAAGACAAGACAGAAGATCAGGTAAAGAATACGAGACCAACCAAGAAGCTGCGTAGTTCTGAATGACCCCAAATTGTCTGTGCGCAGTGGAGAAAAAGTGTCAATTGGTGGTCGTTTTTAAAGCTCAGTTAGTGCCGGTGGCGTTGGCGGCCGGCGTTTTTGAGAGGGGCTGCCAAGCGAGCATATGTCAATGTAAACAGAAAAAAGTGCTGCGGGTCCGTCCAGTTTAGTTGGAGAGAGTGGCCGGGTTTTCAACACCACCAATCGACTCTCCTTGGGAGGCTCCCTCTAGCTGGCTGTGCTTCTGCTCTAGGCTGGTTTTAGCGGTCGGGCGCTTTGTTCTCAGCGCTCAGCTGTGCGCGAAATTCTAGATACCCTTTGCAGCTCACACTCAACGCTATAGCCCGTTTGCAGGTTCCACCGATCAAAGAAGACGCGATGGCCTCTTCGATGGAAGGAATAGAAGATATTCCGCCCGAAACTGAAAAGGAAGCCGCCTCTACCGAGGTGAGCCATTGCAGCTGCTACGGGCTTTTTGCCAACGTGCAGTGCTTTGCACACCCCACCTTTCTCACCTTCTCTACTCATTTCCCCACGCTTCTTGCTAATCTGGATTGCAGACCACCTACGCTTCTGCAGAAGAACAGCTTTCTTCTAACCCTGGCAATGAGGAGGGTGAAGCTGAGCCTGTCGCTGAACCGGAAGCTGAGCCTGAGCCTGAACCGGAACCTGAGACATCAGAAAGCGAACTGCCTATCGCGGTTCAAGTGTTTAAGCCTGATGAAGCTTTGCCTTCTGAACAGGTGTGGGCTTGAAGTGCATGATGACAGTGAGCATCGGTTCGAGAATAGCGTTTGATTTTCCTTTAGGAGGCGGTAACCGAGGAAGAGACAAAACCAGAGGCGCCTCCGCAGGAGGAGGCACCAGTTGTTGAAGAGGAGGCGAAAGCAGAAGAGTCCGCACCTGCACAGGAGACTCCTGCAGCAGAAGCTGCACAAGAACCTTCAACTGAAGAGGTAAAAGCAGAAACTTCAGCTGAAGAAAAACCAGCTGAAGAGCCTACAGCTGAGGAAGCACCCGCAGAGGAAGCTGTAGCAGCAGCTGAGCCTGTTGCGGAAGAAAAAGCAGAGGCACAAGCTGAGGAAGCTCCAGCAGCAGAAGCCGATTCTGCAGTTGTATCAGCTGAAGCTCCAACAGAGACAGCTGAAAAAGAGGAAGAAATCGCTGCAGTTGAAGTGAAACCTGCTGAGTCTGCACCTGCAGAAGAAGCTGCACCTGCAGAGAAGGAGTCAGAACCTTCTCCTGCCGAACCAGAACCTGAAGCAGCAAAAGAAACCGCTGCTGAACCTCAGGAAGAGCAGAAAGTGACTGAACCAGCTGCTGCTGCTGAAAGTGAACCTGCCAAAGAAGCAGAGGTTGAGCCAGAAAAGCAACCTGAGCCTGTACCAGAGCCTGAGAAGGCGCCAGAACCTGAACCAGAGCCAGAACCTGCAAAAGAAGCAGAATCTGGGCCTGAAGCCTCCAAGGAACCGGAACCTGAGGTTGCAGCAGAGCCAGAGCCTGTTAAGCAGGCTGAGCCTGAGCCAGCACCAGAGTCAGTCAAAGAGCCTGAGCCTGAGCCTGCCAAGGAGCCTGAACTGGAACCTGCCAAGGAACCAGAGCCGGAACCTGCTAAAGAACCAGAGCCGGAACCTGCTAAGGAGCCAGAGCCAGAACCTGCTAAGGAGCCAGAGCCGGAACCTGCCAAGGAGCCAGAGCCAGAACCTGCTAAGGAGCCAGAGCCGGAACCTGCCAAGGAACCAGAGCCAGAGCCTGCCAAGGAACCAGAGCCAGAGCCTGCCAAGCAACCTGAGTCAGAACCTGTTAAAGAGCCAGAGCCAGAACCTGCCAAGAAACCAGAACCTGAACCAGTGAAGAAACCAGAACCAGAACCTCCCAAGAAACCAGAGCGTAAACCTGAACCAGTTAAAGAGCCAGCGAAAAAAGAAGATGCTCCAGTAGAGAGAAAGGCATCACGGAAGACAAGTGGTGGTTTGCAGAAGGCAGCAAAGGTAGACTTCAAGCCAGCAAAGGAAGAGCCACCGCCAGAGACAAAACCAGTGGAAGAGAAGGCAGAGCCTGAACCTGAACCAGTGCCGGAGAAAGTTGAAGAGGCTAAGCCAGAACCAGAGCCTGAACAAACACCAGCGGTGGCAGAACCGGAAACCCTTCCTGAACCAGAAGCACCAAAGCAAGAGGAGCCAGTGCCAGTCGAGGAAACCAAGGCAGCTTCGCCTCCACCTGCTCGTGAGAGCTCTCCCCCTCCACGCACATCTCCACCTAAAGAAAAGCCCAGTGCAAGGGCAGTTTCATATCGTGCTTATCGCCCAGAAGACGAGTTCACAAGCCAGCCAGCAGTCAGAATGCCTTCCTATGTCACCTACTCCTCTTGGGCTCCTGTCCAGATTCTGCCGGGTTCAGACAGGTTGACCAGGCGCAAGGGCTATCAGAGTGTCTATGAGAGGCCAGAACCACGACAGTGGACGTTCCGTTCAACCGGGTACCAAATGAGCAGAACGCCCTACACTGGGCGCGGCAACCTGCATCTGAGCCATTTCGATGACTACACAAAGACCAGTGGCTTTTCACAAAGTCTCTATTCTACTGAAAGGTTCATTGAACGTAGTCGAAGTCGCAGCAGGGAGAGGTATCGAGCGCAGGAACATCGAGCATTGGCCGGAGCTGGCACCTATGGTCCGCCGCGCACTCGATACAGAGACTACTCCAGCCCTCCTGCCCTCGGACGCTCCTCTCATAATTTGCCATCAAGGACACCCTCGTTCGCCAGCTTCATGGATTACACTGACAGGAAGCGCTATGAACTGGAGCGTTCAGGGAGCAGAAGTGCTAGTCTCAGCCGTTCCGGGTATGCGTGTATGGGCTTTTACGTTGCTTGTGCAGATGTGATAGACTTTGTTTCAGCTCTCGGGGTCTGATGGACTTGTATGGAGGCGGGTTTTACACATATGAGCGGCCGACGACAATTTCTCGCGTAGACAGTTTCGTGAAGGCGATCAACGAACCGTATGAGCGACGCTACAGCCATTTCACACCCTTTTACCGTGATCAACACTATTCCTCCAGCTATTACGTGCCGGTGAGTGGCTGGCCGATTTAACGCCGAGCATCTAATTTTCGTTGTAAACTTTTTATTCGGCTTGAATTAGTGGTTCATTGGTGCGGGCCAGCTGACGGCCGGGCTCAGCCCTCTGATATATGAGTGGGCTAAGTTTGAGCCAGATGTGCGTCTTTTTGGATGCGGCCGAACGCGCCGGCAATTCCGAACCAAATTACACTCTGCCTTGCTAAAAACTTTATTACACGCTCTCTTTACAACTGCTGCCCTTGTCAGTTGCGCAATGTAGACTTTTTCAGTCACAAACCTATTATGACACAATTGGCAGTCGAAGACTGAAACGCGAACCTGAATATGCTCCCATGTCCAGAAGTTTTTACTATCGTGTAAGCCACTGACATCAAATCTGTCATCTCTTTCTTTGCCTGTCGTGCCGATTTTCTTTCTTTGCTATTGTCTACTTTGTGTTGCGCATTTTAGGGTATTTTGTTGGATCCGGTGGCAACTCTAATCGGAGAGAGACAGCGCGCTGCCATAAATGTAGGATATATTCCAGTGTTTATTCCGTATCACACGGCCTCCTAACATCCAGAGGCATTCTTACTGTGATAGGCACTTTCAGCAGAGGAACAAGCAATCTCTTTTTCGGATTAACACGCGTCGTTTGCATGATCAGATTGAAACTCATCGATTTTTGGTTGGTTCTCTTTTATCATTTATTTAGCACTTTTGTTCATCGCTTTGCTCTGCTATGACTAAAGTGCACGTATTTTGAGCTGGTTTGAATTTGTGAATTTAGTTGTCTTCCGCCATGTCCTCATTTCGCATGGGCAAATCGCCTTGGGAACCGTACGCTCGATTTATTTACGACGCCATTATTAACGAAGGTCAACTTGTGGCTGACTTAGCTACTAACTCTATAGCTCAGTTCCCACTTTGACTGTTCTGATTTCAGACTACGCCGCTAGACATAGGGCGAGGCTTACGCGATCGCTTCTCTCACAGCTACAGTCACTATAGAATTGGTTCAACGTCTAGTTTATTTTACTGAACTAACTTTCTTTTTTCTAAACCGTTACTGTGAATTCACGTTAGCATTGCTTTGTCTGTGGTATGTATGTATGTATGTATTGGCGAGTCAAGTTGGTCAAGGCCGACAGCGTCTGAAAAGTTAACTCACTTGACCGACTGGACTGTGCAGTGTGGTCAGCGATTTCTCTGCATAAGGTACCGGTCGAAGTCCCTGACTGCTAAATCCAGCTTTACTGTACGTACGTAGTTAGCTGAAAGCGCTCGTGTCGGTTTAGGTTGTACATGTGAGCACAAACCATAGCAAATTACTGCCAAATGTCATGACACTAGGGTTGCCTGTGTTCCTGCTGTATGTATACTGTATAAATACTGTGCGCAAGAAGTACACGTTCTGATGCCTGTTCAAGAGTTGAAAGCAGATCGAAAGATTGGTTTACTTTTCTGACATGCATCGGCAAGAAAGAGCAGTATTGATAATTTGTCCTGTACGTACTGTGTAAGTTTAGAAAAGTGCAGAGTTCTGCGTATGTTGTGTTGGCCCTCCGATATTCTCCCTATAGACCGGTTCAGGAAACCAATGCTTTGCTTTATTGCTTAGTTGTGTTATTTGCAAATGTTGTAATTTTGTTAGTGCATTATTGATATTGTAGGCATCTCGCGGCGGGGCGGCCAAACACTACAATTTTCTCTAATTCTCTGTTTTTGGTCCTACGTGATTGCTGTTTTGTGATTTATTTTCCGATTCTCCGTTTTTTTTCAGAAGTTGTTTGGATAAAATCGCTAGGCAACATTGATTTGAGCAAGCATTAAAAGTTGAAAGCAGTGATTTCTAGCCGCCATTTTATAACTGGTGAGTAATTAGAGAGGCTGGCTGGCTGTGTTTAATCTCCAAGAAACTATGCGTCTTGAGAAAGCTATTAAATGAGAACGCTAACGGACAATCAAACGCACGATTGGAACCTAGGCAACCGAGAAAACAGAGGCCAGGTTAACGGCACCTTTCCCTTTATTGCACACATGCTCTCTCAGCTAATAAGTCACCCGCACATAGCCGTTCTACGCCCGCCAATGGCTCCACTCAGCTGATTGCTGCCACCATGTACAAACAGGTCGACCCTGACAAACAGGTAAAGCATATACTGTACGCTTATTAAGGAGGCTTTTTGCGTCTTGCGTCCTACAACAATTATATAGCTACACAATTTTTTACGTAAAAGCTAATTGATGATAGCGTGTCTGTTTTGGCATCCTTTTCGCCCCGATTTTCGAGGGTTTTAAACCCATTTTTCATCCTATCTTTTATCTCTCCAAGGACAAAATCTTTTATCTGAATAACCGCCCATGGGCGCTTATTTAGAAAGGGCTTCCAGATAAGCCGAAATTTATTAATTTGTGTCAGTATACACCATGTAGGTGACCGTTATCTCTGCACTCCCTTTACATACTTCAGTTGAGCACAAACAACAACCTACGCAAGCGGGCTCCCCTTTTGACAGTTATTGATTCTTACCGCCAAGAGAAAGGGTCAGAGGATCGAAAGGAAGAATCGTCTAGCGGTAAACGCATATCATGGACTGGGCTAATTTATATTCATCTCTTTCTGCTGCGGGCCAAACGAAGAAGAGAATCGATGTCGATTCAGAACGCAGTCAAGATGGATGTGATGCCGCTGGACTGCGAAAAACTGGTAAGTGCCGTAACTATCAAGCTAACACTTCCGA
Organism: Sabatieria punctata; assembly: GCA_030248155.1. Taxonomy (NCBI): domain Eukaryota; kingdom Metazoa; phylum Nematoda; class Chromadorea; order Araeolaimida; family Comesomatidae; genus Sabatieria; species Sabatieria punctata. The sequence goes on from JASANB010001188.1 coordinate 9,898, forward strand.
GGGTTTGGAACACTTGGAAAATTTACCCCTTCCTATCCTAGACAACGAAATACTAAACAAAACATTTTGTTCTAAATAAATTAATGATGCTGCAGAACTTTCTCAGTTGAAACCCTAAGTGTGGAACAACTGCTAGTCTCGGGCCTTTCAATAAGCTGATTTTGGGAAGCTCTATGGAGCACGGCTGACTAAATCATTATTGTTATTATTATACGGTGTGCTCAAATGCGCTGCGTAGGCTTATACAGTGGACGCAATTTAGGCCGAGATTGTTCCCAAGCAGGCCAAGCCGCCGTCGGGGAGTGTGCGAAGGAAAAAACAGCAGAAAAAGAGAACGAAAGCTGCGGAGTAATTGATGTGCACGCACAGTACGTGCCGTATGTGCACGCATTTCGATCAAATCAATGGCCTTCTCTTCTTACCGTACTCCAACGTTTCGATTCCAGCCAAACACAAAATGACCAACCTTTCCATGAGTACCTAAACTGACAGGTCATTTCGTGTTCAGTCGTTAACTTAATACTTGTTTATTTATTGTGTTATTATTTTGTTTGTAACTCGTACTGTGTATGTTATGTTGTACAGTCGCTGGTATTGTAGCAGTTATTGTACAAGGCATAGAAACGTCCCGACTAAACAATACTCCGGTGAGTAAAACTGATACAATTTGAATGGCACCACACCACCACACACTGAATGATCTTAATTTGACGTTCGGGGAATCGTTGGGCTACGTGCAAACGTGAAACAAATCAATCTGTCCTAAACATTTCCATTCAGCGCGCCATAGAAAGTCATTCAATGTGAAAGAATAATACTAATAGGGTCACACTTGCACAGGCTCAGGAGGCTTCTCTCTTTCTCTGTCCAAAATTACGTCCTCAGCCGTGTCGTCGGCAGCTGCCATAGCCAGGTTACGGTAGGCGTATTTGGGCATAGGGTTCTTACGCAACAGACCCTTCAGCGACAGTCTATTCGGACCGCGGCCCAGCCACATAAACCAGATCAGCAGCACCGCCGACACAGCCAACACCAACAAAGTGAGCACGAAAAAGACACGACCCACTCTGTACATGGCCAGCTGCTTCGGCGTGACACAGGTGAACTCCGATTCGTGCACCAACGTCACTGTATGATTGGCCAACTTTTCGGGCGCCGAACATCTAAATACATCTTTGTTGTCAGACCCCAGTTGGCAATGCCTTTCTAAGCCTACGCCTACAGAACTCAACCTAAGCCTAAGTTGTTTTTACGTACTATACGAACCAAACATACAGAGGCGGTCTTTGAATTTTGAGCTGTATATCGTCTCTGGTCAGCCATTTCAATTTGCAGTCGCACAGCCACGGATTCCGCGCCAATTTGATGGTGCTCATTTGTTCCCACGGCAGGTTCTCGGACAATGTGCTCAGTCCGCAGTTCTCAAAGTCCACATCCAATTGGTCTTCGAACTTGGGGTCGTTGCCAAAGGCCAGCTCGTCTACGGTGTAGAGCTTCTTGCTGTCGAACGCACGCAGTTCTGTGAGACGAGTAAGACCGCAGAAGGCGCAGTCCTCGATAGCCCAGAGATGAGGCATGTGAGTGATTGAGAGTTGAGTGAGTGTAGGCACCGGCTTGAATGCGTTCGACGTGATTTCTGTGATTGGATTGCCGCTCAGATCGAGCGATTTCAGCCGACGCAGTCCGTGCAACGAAGGCACTACCAGAAACCGATTATCGCGCAGCGACAGAGTTTCTAGATTACTAAAACCATTCTTTTAGCTACAAGTCTTGAATCCACCACGTTCAGCTCACTAGAGTGGTTTCAGAAAGTCCTCCCCTATGTAATGCATGCCAGTATTTTCCATAGTCAATTCTTCCAAATTCTTCAGCCCTCTGAACGTTTTGGCATCGATGTTTCGGATGGGATTATCGTCCAAGTACAAATAGCGCAGATCAGTCAAGTTTTCAAAAATGTTGCCGGTTAAATTCTCCAGTCTGTTCTGCGTCAAATCCAGCTCTTCCAGGTTCCACGCCAGATCTGCGTCGAACATGTCGGTGGTCAATTTGGTTATCCGGTTGTTAGCCAAGTCCAGTTTTTGGAGTGAATTCATGTTTCTGAACGATCCCGGTTGGATCCTGACTATTATGTTGTTACTCAGGTCCAGGTACTCTAATTTTTCTTCAAAGCCAGGAACGATGTTGTCCTATAAAGCAGAAATATCGATCATCTCAGAATTTTTCAAAACACAACTGTCTATACACACTTTGTAAATCATAGTCAGATGATTCTGTTGAAGATTGAGCACTTTCAGCGGCCAATTTGCTCCGTATATCGGTCTAAGTTTGGTTGTATGCAGTTCTTCGTTAGAGCAGTCCACTGTATACTTCACCGCATCGCATCGACACGGAAATCCATTCTCGTTTTGAGAACAAATCTCTATCACAGTAGGTGCTGAAAAGTCCACATACATCGTGTCCCAAAAATGGTAACATTTCTTTTTGCTGCTATTTCCACAAATTTTGACCGAATTGGCAAATATTTGAAAACATAGGTGCCAAAACAGGGGATATTTTATGCGTAAAAATTTCGGGCACTGAGAATGATTTGCTCTAGAAAATGAGGAATTCCTGAACATCCGCTTCTTTGAATGAGCAGAACAGAAAAACGGATTATTAGGATAATCCGTATTTTCTAAAGATAAAGTCATTATCAATGCCCCAAATTTTTAACACATAAAATATCCCCTATTTTTGGCATTTATGTTTCAAATTTCAGCCAATTTGGTCAAAATTTGCGAAAATGGGAGCATAAAGAAATGTTATTATATTTGGACATGCTGTATTTTGTGGTACATAGGAAAAGAACAAACTGACCCTCCTATAAAAAAGAGCTCAATATTTATAAGCTGGTTTATGAATTTCAGATATATTACATACGTACGTAGGTCAAATGACGGTTATAATTTAGATTCATAATTGTTGTGGTCAAACAGTACTGCGAAAAGGAAGTACATTGTACCTTGTGCAGCGGCCAGTGAGTAGAGGAGTAGAAAGCATGGCAATGAAGCATACATGTACATATCGAACGGAGAGTGGCAGAGAAAGGAACGTGCGTCTGAGCTTGAGTCAGCGCCGTTTTGCCCACGAGCGATCTTTGCTTGCTCGAGCGCTCTTATTGTTGTTTGCTTAGAGCGTCGCTCAGATAGTCCGGCACATGACACTGTGTCCTGCTCTTATCGCACACACTCTCAAGCACAGACTGATTTTCGATCGTCTTTTTAGCTGCATCCCCAACTCGCAAACAAGTACGTACACTGAACTTTGTACAAACTTCCAATACAATACGACAATAATTGCAACTTTCGAAGGAAAATTTTATTTGCGACCTTAAAAACTTTTCTTAGGGGTTATTCCAAGTGATTAGACAACACGCACAAACGTCGAACACAACTTATAACATCCTGTAGTGGTGTGGTTGGTATAGACAATTCTGGCTGCCGGCTGACGGCATCATTGCATGATAATTATTCGGTGAGAAAACTTCGCATTAATAGCTTTTGCTTAGTGAAGCCATTGATGTTTCTTTCTATGTCTTGATGACCTGACGTAAATTGTTAAATAGCATTTGTAGACAACGCAGTCGAATCAGTCGTACACGTTTGGTGGGAAAGGGCGTTTGTTTAGGGCAAAAACCTAACAATTGAACAGTTCTATTATCACTCAAATTTTCTCCTTTTGAAATTCAGCAGCAGCACCGTTGTTTGAGGTTAGGCAATGATACAAATAGAGTACCCTAACATCAAACACTTGTGTCTACGCGCTATTACACTACTAGAGCATTGCAACATCGTGTTTAATCAGATAAATAGACATCTAGCTAGAAAGGGGCCGTCCATAAACGACGTCGTTCCAAAATCCCGATTTTTCGGACCCCCCTCCCCCCAAAATCGTCTTGCGTCGTTTCTGGGGACCCCCTTCCCCTAGGCGACGTCGTTTTCCGTTTACCCCCCCCCCCCCCGATAAAAGTGCAGTACACGCAGTACTGTCATGTTTTCTTGTTGCCATACTGTACAATGAATTGAATAGATGCCGTTGCACCCAATGGCAGCAAAGGGGAGGGTTGTTTGTAGACAGGGCTACCCCATTGAAGGGCTCTGAAAAGAGCGAGGGGTGTCCTGAGCTGTCCGAAAGGACAGTGGAACTCATAAAACAAACAAACAAACAAGATCCCTTTAGCCACTCTGGGAAGCTTTTCTGAATGTAGAAATCTTTGACAGAATGTACATAAATCGAAAATAATACATTCAAAGTTCCCTAAAATTCCGAAAAAAGCGACGTCGTTTTCTGCTGACCCCCTCCCCCTCCTGGTGCGTCGTCTATCGTCGCATTTCAGCCGACGCCCCCCCTCTCCCTCTGGAACGACGTCGTTTATGGACGGCCCCAAAGTGAAGAGGAATAGCAGAAAACCGAAACCAATAGTCAACAAAGACCAACTATAACCTTGATTAATTAAACGCACAATGTACGTGCATATGGCAAATGCGGCAGAGTACGTACGTGGCTCGGGCCATTTGGTAGAATACAGCCAATCAGGAAATGACAGGTGCACTGCTTGGTTGGCGGCCCCGCCCCGCGCGTGCTGTCATTGCGCGTTTGTCTGTTTTGCGTAGGCTACTTGTTTGTTTGTGTCTGTTTTGTTTGTGTGTGCCATGTTGTATATTGCCGACAGAGTCAGTTCTCTGCAAGGACTGATAGATTCTTTGGAGTTGCAGGTCAGCCAGCAGCTTTGTCTTCGTCTGCCATTGGTGTCTGTTTTTCAGCTGGCCAACAAAGAGAACGAGGCGAGTGAGAATGCAGAGTCGGCTGGACGCAGTGCGAGCGAGTGTTTCCGGTCGCTCTCCGAACTGGTCGGTCTGATCGCACGTCGCACTTCGGAATCGGTGGTGCAGTCCAGTCGGCACCAGATCTCTGAGCTGCACCAGCTCAAAATTCAACTGCGCACCGCGGCCGTAAGTTCTTTTTGTTTTTGCATGATTGTTTGTTATTATAAAGAAGGATGGGATCAGGTGTAGCTGGGGGGAGATCAGGACGATCCCAAACAGAAATTAATGTTTTTAATTATCATAATTAATTATAAATTAACAAGTTCTATCGATAAATATCGATTATCGATTATTTTTTGGTAAAATTCGAAAATTTCAAAATCGTCGAAATATGGTCATGTTATATATCATTTGCAAGCTCTTCGCCTGACGAGTCTAATGATCACTACATCAGCATAGGGCACGCCCAGGGGGTCCTGTTTTGCCAAAAATAAATATATCCCTAGAAGGACGCATGAGTATAGGCACGCTCCGGGGGGGGCCTGTTTTCCAAAGATAAAAAATATCCCTAAGGGGACGCATCAGTATAGGCACGCTCTAGAGTGCCTGTTTTCTAAATATAAAAACACCCCTAGGGGCGCATTAGTCTAGGGCACGCTCCAGAGTTGTATAGTCATAAGGAATAGGCCATTTGTGACCTTTTCCCTAATTTTCCCCCAGCTGCACCTAACCCGAAGGGTGTAGTGACTGTTTTAGGACGACCTGAACGCAATTTCGAGAGATTTCAACTGCAACCGAACTAACGCCGAGGACGCCGAAGCTAGAGTGGTTGGTACGGCGGCGCGCATAACTCTACTGGCTCAGAAACTGTATCAGCTGCCCTCGCGGCCGATTGATTTCGGTCTCACCAACGTCTTTCAGTTACTCGACCTCTGTCAACACGCTGTCGACTGCGACAACCAACAAACGCTGGTAATTTTACTCTGTCAATTATGTAAGTAATCTAGGGCGTTTGGAGTACGTACAGTATGTATTGTGCGTAAGTACATAGCGTAAGTCCAATGTATTTGCAGAGAACGGAGAGCGAGCTTTCTTTCGATCGGGCGTCCTTGCCAGTCGCGCAATTTCCAGACGTACAAACGGCAACCCGACGTAAGACTTTTTAAAAGTCTTTAGAAAAGATTTGAAAATGAAAATTTGAATTATCGTGTTGGCTGACTTTTTTAATTTCAGGCCGAGCCAACTCTATGGTCAATTTAGCGACGGACAGATCTCCTAGCAGAAGTCAGTTGACCACTCTGGAAAGTGATCAGGTGTGTAGTGGCTCAACTGCAGTCTGTAGCCCAACTATGTACGTATGTATGCTTTCAGAAGTTTGTCGAATGCGACTCAACATTGGCTAAATCCAGTCCGCAGAACCCACTGCTAGTTACGGCTGGGCTAGTTAGTGGTGAGATTGAGAACTGGACTTGTTTTGATACTGGTCAGTTGTTTCAGCAGATGCAACTGAGAACCGTTCGGACACTGCTGACCAGTCAGTCGATGGAGCTGGTGCTGCAAGTGGCGATTGGAGTGTATTGAACGGCCCAGCAAACCTGGTAAGCAAGCATTACATTAACTGGCTCTTGAGCTTTTGTGGCTAGGGTTTCAAATTTTGACGGTAACCTAAATCGTAGCACGTACGTACAGTACGGTATGTGAGTGTTTTACATACAGTACGTATCATGTATCAGTAGCATATCCGAGGATGTGAGCTAGGGTGAGCTACTTGCGTTAGAGATAGGACGAAAAAACCGTACATGGGGTGAGGGGGTTTATTCCCCTCACTGCCTAAACCCTCCTCGGCTGGCAACCTCCCCCCCCGCCGCTCCGACCCCCTCTCCGAAAATGTTGCGACCTTTTTTGGGAAAAACAGTTTCGGTCAAAAACCCCTCGCCCCTCGTCGGCCGGCCCATACCATCATATGTACATAAACCCCTCCGGATTTTTCCGCTCATCAAATCACACGAACAAATATTATTATTTTCCAGTTTATTGCCCTGCGCCCCAACCAAATTTTGCACCCCTTGTAAAACCCCGAATACACTGCCAATCCAATCTGTGACGCGAAACTTTTTAGAATTCTGACAGAGTGTACTGCACTGCTCCTGTGAACAATGCAGCGTTGGTTGCGCCTCCTGACAGTTCCGGCCAGGTAGTGTAGAAGAGGTGTCCGTACAATTAGTTACATGGCTATTTTGCAGCAGCGTGTGCAGCAGTGGTTGCAGTGCGACAGAGAAGGTCAGCGCACCAGTACTCCGGTAGCAGTGAGAGCGCTGTCTTCAGAAGGAGTTTGTCAGTTTGCGAGTGACTCGGCTCAGTCAGAAGTCAACTCCAGCACTGCAACGCGTTCGGTTGGCAGCGGAGGCTACGGCTCCATCACACTATTAAGCGGCAAACGGCACTCTGCGGTGATGCGCGATTTTATGCAGTTTGAATCCGGGCGAAACGAATGAGCCGTGTGATCTCTGAAAGTTGCCGTAGTTTCTTCTTTGTATTTGAAATTTCGTTTCTTGTAGTTATAAGCGTTCTTTGTACTGTAGGAAATTAGAGAGGTCAATTACTACTATTAATGTGCGTCTATGTATGGAATAGTATTACTACTAGCGGGGCTGGAATGTAACAGTTATTTTTGTGATGGCAAATTTGGCCAGTAAGAGTGGAGCGTTCTTAACTGTTATACAACCTGTTCACTTGAAGCTTCTGTCTGTCCTGAATCGATTTAATTAAGTATTGGCATTACGTTGACGTCTGCATAAACAGCACGGCCTTTGTAGACACTGGCGTGTCAAAATTGGGGTCTCTGGTCACTTTTCTTCGGTTCATTTATCACCTGATGACACAGAGGTCAGTAAAACCGGTATTTTCGCCAGATAGATAACGCTGCAGCGGTCCCTAAGTGTTAAGCATAGTAGAGACCGCAGCTAGTGTCGCGATTCTTGTGAAGAATATCCCAGTCATACCCAGAATTTACAGTGACATATTATCAAGAACTGTACGTACTTTCGTAACAAAAACCTAAACTAAGACTAAACCGCTGTATCTACTAAACGCATTACAGTGGTTCCTCGTTAATATGGCCACATCGCGACAAGGCCCAACTGCCCTTATTATCGAAATAGCCATATTAACAAAAATTACTATGTATACTGAAATGAAATACCAACTAGCTGGCCATACATAATCGAGGGAACCAATATTAACGAGGCATGACTGTAATGAGTTTTAAATATATATACAGTATGTTACTAAGCAGATAGCAATGCAGATCTCGTAGGGCAGGGACAATATTGGGCATCTTCCCCTGGGGCTCCAGGAGGTCCTTTGGGGCCGGGCTGGCCAGGATGACCTAAACCGAATAGTCTGTACTGAATAAATGCAGTGAGGTCTATCAAACCTGGTGGTCCGTCGTTTCCAGGATGTCCCTGTTCTCCCTGCTCTCCAGGAAATCCTCTGTTTCCGTCGCTTCCAGGATTACCTCGCTGTCCTGGTGTTCCTCTTGGCCCCTTGCTGCCTGAAAGAAACTCTCCTTCTCAGGTGTACATTGTTAGAATGCGTACCATTTGGACCAGGTGGTCCTTTACCACCAGAACCGCCCGGTCTGCCTGGTGCGCCTTTGGATCCAGACTTTCCTGCAAGTTCTTTGTTTAGTTAAGTCGTTCGGTTACTGGTTTGCACATACCTGACGGTCCTGGTTGACCAGGTGGTCCAGGAAATCCAGGAGTGCCGGGATTGCCAGGATGGCCGTCATTTCCAGGTGGTCCGACGTCTCCTGTAGCTCCCTGAAAGCGGTTTTCTTTGCAATTTTCCTGCAAATCCAAATGACTTACTCTTGGTCCGCCGCTTCCAATCGGTCCAGTCGGGCCAGGGGAACCGGCGGGACAAACACGGCAGCCCGTATCTGGGGACACTGTCACCTATACTACTAGACTCTCTAGATTACTGTACAGCTTCTGAATACTAAAAACTAACTGGAGGTGCACTGCCAGGCAGACCCTTTGCCCCAACAGATCCAGGGGTTCCAGACTCCCCGTCAATACCAGGTTGACCTGGCTCTCCGGGTGGTCCAGGCGGACAGGTGTTCTGCGTGTCACACTCTATAAACATCCAGAACAATTTACCAACACCTAGTTTTACTGTTCTCCTTACGACAAACTGCTCCATTGGTCTGACGTTTGCTTTTCTGCGGCTTGTGCATCATCAGCAGCATGTCTTTCCATAAATCGTCGGATAGAACCTGTTAATAGGCACCTTTCTAACTGGCATCGCAGTTTACAAACTGACTTTAAATTCATCCATGTCGATTTGGAGCTGCTCGTGGATGATGTGGATTTTGCGCCACAATACAGGCACAAAAATGGCGCAAGCCAAGAGAGAAACAAGGCTGAGACCGACGGCCACTACAGCTGCCACGCGGGCCGACATGGTTTGGTTTACAAGGCGACAGACACCTGAGGAAGAATGTCTAAGGGCAGCAGTGGGCTAAATTTATAGGAGCGTTTATGCCCCAGAAACGGAATCTCCTAAAAAGAGTGTCATAAATGAGGCAATGTATGATTGGTGATCGCTCCTCAAGTGACCGCAACGACCGACTTTCATCCCTGATCTGTCGGGCTCTTTGACTCCTGTTTTACTATGCAAATTTATGACACTTACACTGGTTTTGCCGTCAATAAAAACTTACATCAGTTTACATTGCTGTCCTGTTGGATGAGGCTTTTTGGACTAAGTCGTCAAATTCTCACGTCTTGCTCTAAAGAGCATGAGCACACGTTTTAGTACCTCAAAGAAACCGACCGGCTTTCGTTTTCTGCACTTGCAAATTGCAACTACACTGCATTATCATAAAAATACAATATCAAACGAAACCTGGCGAAATTGGTAAGGCGCTGTAACAGTGCATTTGGAGGAGAATACAAACTTAGTATAAAAAAGAGCAGAGTAACGGACGCAGTCGTACAATAATTCAGGGAAATTATCAATTTCCGCAATAAATTTGCGCTCTATTCGTTTTATGCTTGCGAGTGAATGCGGCATGCTTGAGGTACATATTCCAGTTGTCTTAGTACTTACACGTATTTCGTTGAAGTTTGCCTAAAGAGGAATAAACGTAGCAAGTGACCCGCCGGAGGGAATGAAGAACTGGGCCCAAAATTTTGGGGTTAAGAAATAAAAATCGTAAAAAACTAGAATTTTGGGCTCTCAGCTCAAAAACGCTAATAGCAGCAGTTTTACGGCCAGTTTGGTGTGTGCTAAATTTTCTGGGGAATCGGTGGTTTGGCCGAATGGGAGCCCCTCCTGCATGTATGCTCGAATGTATTCTAGAACGTCCAGTACTCTGGTTGAATGCGGAAGCATCTAATGGAGAGTGGAAGTTCATTTCAGCCCCTATTACCGGCTGATGGCTGTAGCGGTAATAAACTTTTGTGTAAACACCGAGGCCCGTGTCCCGAGCGACCGGGAGCCAGAATGTGGGCGCGCTCAGAAGGCCGTTGCCAATTATTTTTTGGCCCTCAAGCATAGTGGCAGCCAGTTTCAATTAAGGTTTCCCTCCCTACGTCCACTAGTAGCTCTGGACAGCGTCTAATGTTGCTTTGGATGAGAGCGTGAGCGCAAATTAAAGCCGTGCGTGACCACATGACCATGTCGTGATGCCAGGTACCTTTTGCCGTCCTCAGACACAAAACAGCTGTGGCTTTGGCTAAAAATGAGCTATTGAAAGCCAAGACACCTATTAAATTGTTAATTCGGTCTCTGCGTCAGTCTAGTCTGCTGACTTCATAAATTAAATGTCTGCGCAAAAACCATTCAAATCTCCGTTTTAGGACGTTGGCGTTCTGTGCAATGTGACATTTAGTTCTCTTGGAAGCTTAATTATAAGCGGACAACTTCTAGAATGTGTCGTAGGGACCCCTTGCTGTTGCTGGCTCACTCTGATGTCTAAGATTGGCTAAATTTTTGTTCTAAATCTCGAATGCGTTGCAGCCAGCACAAATACGAACGTACATTGTACGTCACTGTTTTCCAGCTGGTAGAAAGTTGAACTGATTTATAGGCGGGTGCACTCTGGAATGGCCCTATTCTGCGAGAATGACCCGCCACTTTTCAGCGAGCAGTCTAGACAGGAAGTGGCCGTGAGGTTGATGGAATTCAAGACGTACGTACGTGCCTCTCCGTTGAAGGTAAAAAAAAAAGTTGACGTTTCAGGTTTTTCCAACACTTCCACGGCTACGTCTCCACCTTAATTTGCATATTCGGTATCAGCACGAATTTATTGCATATGGTGGTGCTGACCCGTCCCACCATGCGCAACTCAGTCAACTGCCTACTGACGGCGGTGGCCGTGTGTGACATGGGAACGATGAGCACCTACCTGGCCTACCTGTACCACTTCGAGCTGCAGCGCAGTGGAGGCGACGGTTGCTACGGCTATTCGAGAGGCTGGATTCAGTTCCTACTGGTTCACGTCTTCAGCAGCATCTACTTGCACAGTGTCAGTCTGTGGCTGGTGGTGTTATTGGCCTTTGTCAGACGCATGTCGCTCAGAGACAAACGCATGCAGTCGGAGTGGCAGCGACCGACCAGAGCTTGGCGCCTCTGCACTCTCACTTTTGTGCTGGTCTTCGTCTTCTGCAGTCCCACCATTCTCATCCATAGGGCAGCTATTTTGCCGGACGAAACCATCGCTCAGTGTCCCGACAATGCCACTCTACGGTACACGGTCGAAATTAGCGCTGAGGCGCAGAACAATGGCTGCAGATTGTTCAAGATTAACCTCTGGATGAGTGGTCTGTTGCTCAAGGTTGGTTACTTTCTCCTTAGTTACATTCCATTCTTGCCACCCGCGGCACTGTCTTTGTTCTGTTTTGTAAGTTCCTTCCCAGCCACAGGTACAGTATCTGCGATTGGCAGTCTAGTATGTGCCAACAAGTGCAACGTGAAAGTATGGTAGAGTAGGGACAGGGGTTGATAATAGGGAACATGAGGGCAACAGCAGAGCAGTAGCGACGGAGGGCAGCCAGGAAGTGGAGGTACCAGTGCCGCAAGGAAGGAGAGGGGGTTGGATCTTATGTAGCATCCAGTGTAGCAGAGAAAAAGCGGAGTGTTGAGTGATGTCGTAGAGGGTGTGCCTACTTGCTGGGGACCAGTAGGAGCAAGGCCCTTGCGGGGAGAGACGTTCATGCAGAAGAGACTGCACACCACTGACCTCGGAAGGAACATCAACCGTGGATTTGATAGGAGGATAAGGAAAAGAGTGTTTATATATGAGTATTGTAATGGTTAGCCGAAAGAAAGTGTGTTGATTGGTTAGACGAAAGGGTGGCTGGACATTTAGCAGTAAAGCAGCTTTGCAAGGGTGCAATGCAAGCCTGCTTTACTCCCACCTCCGCGGCGAGGACGCTCCCAGCCAAGGAGGCGCACTATCTTTACAAATGCTTTCTTACTCCCAAGCCTGAATGAATGAAACCTACTTACATAATCGTAAAGTCAGAGTGATCGCTGGGTGGGGATAAGCCAGACTGACTAGAAAGGTAATTCTGTGTTGCAGGTAGTGCCTAGCTTGTTACTGATAATCCTGATCGCAGGACTGATCAAACATCTGCACCTGCACATCCGTCGGCGCAGTGTCAGTTTACAGAAAGAAAGTCAAAGTCAACAGAGCACTACCATTATGTTGGTATTTATTCTGGCCATTTTTCTCATCACAGAACTGCCGCAGGGCGCGCTGGCCATTCTGGGCGCCGTTTACACACGGGACGTGTACACTTACATTTACGCCGGTTTCGGAGACGCCATGGACCTGATGTCACTCATAAACAGCAGCATCAACTTTGTACTCTATCTGATTATGAGTTCGAAGTACAGACAAATGTTCGCCAAAGTGATCTTTCCCAAACTGTTTTATAAGTGAGTCGCATTTCTTTCCTTTTCAGTTCGGCGCCCGGCCCGAATACAATGTGACATAGACAGTAACAGTAGCTTGGTAATGCAGAACATGAACCGATTTGTTTCTAGACGCTATTACAGCAGCGTCATATCAAAGACAGGGTCCCGCTCTCGCATGACACGTATGGACGACTTGGCATCAACCAACATCGAATCGCCATTTCGTTCGTTGCTCAGTGAGGATTCTCCAGTGCACAACAGACCAAACCACGGTGCTTTTGAACTGCTGATCTATTGTGACACCGTTGAAATTATGCTTTGATAAATAAACACAGTGGTTCTGTGAACATAGAGCCATACTGTATTTTTGGTTCTTTTTGTAATGCTGCTCCTCGAGCAAGTGCGTAGCTTTTTGTTGTGTTGTGCTGATTATTTCCTCCTATGGTTTCAGTTGAAGCTGTTGTGCTTGGTTCTGGTGAGTGTCTGGGCAAAACAAGAACACTGCGCTTCCACGTGTTCTGGTTGCAGTTGTCCAGAGCTGTGCGAGGCCAAGTGCCACTCAGGTCTGAGTTTTCTTTCTGTTATTTCTCGTACTCGTACAACTGTTGTTCAGAATCAATCGACCCAGATGTCTGTCAAGATGATGTTTGCTGTGGAGTTGTCTGTGCCAGACAGAAGCGGGTGTTCGGAGCTTTGTTCAGGAAGTCGGTCGAGACAGCAGATCACAGTAGATGGCAGGGCCAGGGCTGTTTGTTTTCCGGAAAAAAACTCAAGCCGGTTCTCGTTTTTGGAGATTTGTAAGATCTCGTTTAACTTGCAATACAGAAATTCCTGTGCTTGAATCCAATACCGGACTTCCCGTCTCAAATTCTAATGAGAAAGCTGAATTATTTAACAAATATTTTGCTTCAGTGTTTAAAGTGGACGATGGTATTCCTTTAGTTACTGATCGTTTTATTGAAGCTCCACTTCTATCCTCTGTAAATGTTGATTTAGTAGATGTAATAACTCATTTGTCTCAGTTAGCGTCTAAGAAATCTGCTGGTCCTGATGAAATACCTCAATTCTTTTTGCGTAAACTCAGTTCTGTTATCGCTTTCCCTCTTGAACGAATTTTTAGTTTTTCGTTGGCTTCTCAAAAATTGCCTAATGAATGGAAGGTATCTAAGATTATACCGTTGCATAAAAAAGGTTCACATTCAAGTGTTCAAAATTACAGACCGATTAGTCTGCTTTGTGCTTCTAGTAAAGTTTTGGAGTCAATTGTTAGGGAACGTTTGGTAAATTATTTAAGGACCTATAATAAGATATCAACAGCGCAACATGGTTTTTTGAGTAAGCGCTCTACTGTTACCCAGTTACTTTCTTGCCTCAGCGATTGGACAAGTATGTTGGATACCCATCAAACAGTAGACGTTATATATCTCGACATAGCAAAAGCTTTTGACAGTGTATCTCATCCAAAGTTGTTATTTAAACTTCGACAAATAGGGATCTCTGGTACTCTGTTAGCATGGTTATGTGCTTACCTTACTGATAGAAAACAGTATGTTCATCTGGATGGTAATTCTTCCTCTTTAGAAAGTGTGACTTCTGGTGTTCCCCAGGGTAGTTTGTTAGGCCCTGTTCTTTTTTTAATTTACATAAATGATCTTGAAAAGGTTATACGTTTTTCACATTTGAAACTTTACGCAGATGATGCAAAATTATATTTTGCAACTAACAGATTTTGTCAAAACGATATGCTAAAAGACGATTTACTTAATGTTTATGAGTGGGCTACACAAATGCAACTGGATGTGGCTATTCAAAAATGTTCTGTTTTGCACTTAGGATACGGAAATGCAAGAACTGTTTATCAAATAAGAGAAACTCTGTTACCAGCAGTGGATCAAATTGTTGACCTAGGCGTCATAGTATCCTCAAATTTAAAGTTCTCCAGGCATTGTCAATATATTGCTACCAAAGCTTTCCAGGCCGTAAACTCAATTTTTCGGGTTTTTCAATCACGGAACAGAAATTTCCTTTTACAAATGTATTTCGTCTTTGTGAGGTCGAAACTTGAATATGCATCCGAAGTTTGGAGTCCATACCTATTATCAGATATTGACTTGGTAGAAAGAGTGCAGCGCTCATTCACTCGTCGTTTACCTGGTTTGCAATCTTTAACGTACCCAGAACGTTTACTGCAGTTAAACATTAAATCTTTAGAAGAACGCAGAATAATTAGAGACCTTGTAATGGTTTTTAAGATAGTCAGGGGTCTTGCAGATTTGCCCGTTGAGTGTTTGTTTACGTTTGTTCTTGAATCACGTACTAGAGGTCACAGTTTAAAACTTTATCCTAAGCATTTTCGTCTTGATGTGAGCAAAAATTTCTTCGCACACAGAGTTGTACGTATTTGGAATAACTTGCCTTCTGAAATCATTGACTTACAGTCTTTGGCTCGCTTCCGCTCAAAAGTGGAATGCCTCGACTTTTCCCAATTCATTCGGGGTAGGGCTTTCGAGCCGGAAATCGGCCCAGCTCGCCCCTTCATCTGACAGAAGTGGTATGCAGGCTTTTTCTTGTTGAATAAAATTTACTTACTTACTAACTGTTGTTCAGAATCAATCGACCCAGATGTCTGTCAAGATGATGTTTGCTGTGGAGTTGTCTGTGCCAGACAGAAGCGGGTGTTCGGAGCTTTGTTCAGGAAGTCGGTCGAGACAGCAGATCACAGTAGATGGCAGGGCCAGGGCTGTTTGTTTTCCGGAAAAAAACTCAAGCCGGTTTTTTTCCGGTTTTTTTCCTGTTTTTTTCCGGTTTTTTTCCAAAAGTTATTTTCCGAGATGACAGAAAAAAATTTTTAACAATCGCTTTTTATTGCAGAATTCACCGAAATAGCGTGAGTCTTATTATAAAATGCACTAATTTCATGTTTTAGTGTAGTAATTTGATTTTAAAACATAAAAAATACAATAATAAAAGTTGCCTGAAAATGGTACCGGTATTTTTTGCGAAAAACAGCTAAGTTATGCCATGGAAATGCTTGTAAGGCTTCTATTAACGTAAATTCAAAGCGTTGGAAGCGAATTTAACCAGTTATTGTGTCTATTTCCTTTAAAAACTTACTTGAGTTTTTTTCCGCATTTTAGTTTTTTTCCGAGCCCCTAGGAAAAAAACCGGTTTTTTTCCGGAAAAAAACGAAAAAAACCGAGGAAAAAAACCGACCCAACAGCCCTGGGCAGGGCATTCTGGGCGACTACAAAGACTGGCGCAACCTCCTCAAGCGAGGCGGTCAGCTGCCGACGGAGCGAGTGGTAGACATGCACAACGACCTGATAGGAAGCATCGAAGGAATGAAACAAAACAAGCAGGAGCTAGGCCAATTTATAGATTACTTGTCAGAACATCACCCCAAGATTTTCGATCATTTCTCTCAGTTCAATCCACACGTTGAAGAAGGCCAGATTTCTTCGCTTTTTGAGCATACCGGCGTACAGAGACGACTGGAGAGACTGGGAATTTCCGGACAAGAAGCCATAGAGAAGCGACGTCAGGAACTGCTGCAGACCGAGGCCAAGTTGCACTACCTGCTGGAGGGCGTGAAGAACAAGTACACCATCTACGAAGACTACAACAGAGACAGCAAGTTGTTCCTGGACTATGCTGCCTTGGAACACGAGAAGTGGAAGGACTTTGTACAGCCATGGAAAGACGATTGGTTCAAGAACGGCGGCTACAGGGGTAGCCAACTGGCCGAACAGCTGGTGGAGGAGCTGAAGACGTTGCCGCGGGAGGAGAGAGTCGAGCTGACCGGCTATCTGGAAGGACTGGAGCGCACGCTCTGGAGCTCCATCGACCCCGCCACGCAACGACGCCTGCACAACGACCGACTCCAGTCTATACTAAACATGGAGATCGAGGCGAGGAGAAATGTTGCATGAACATTCACTCATTCATATTTGCTGCACTATCGCTATTCAGCGTGTGTATAGTGTTTTTAGCATTTTGGCAGTAGATACTGCTTCACTGATCTCCCGGCCAAACGCGTATATTGTACGCGCTTCCTGTACGGTCGCTGCTAAAATATAATGGAAAATGCTCAGAGATACATACAGTATAAGTACGCACGTATATTGTACGCAAACGTTTTCAGATAATCAAGTAGGATGTATACATGTACTTGAGGGCAACGAAAACACCGAATCAACGAACGACTATGAGAGTTTGATGACAAAGGTTTGAGTATCGACACCGAGACATACAGTAGCGTCACGTACCCCTACCGCATACATACGCCGGAAGAAGGGGGCCTGTGTCAGGGCAATGGAGGGGAGAAGGTTGACTTCCAAAATTGCCCATATTCCTAAAAAAGTAGCCTAAAATTCGGCCAGCGAAGGCAGGGGTAGGTTTAGGCCCACCGGTCTTGGACCAAGAGGGGTAGGGCATACGTTGGGCGATGCACCTCCATTCCGGCAGCGTACCGAACCAAGAAAAGATCGATCTAACATAGCATCGGCTGTTGATTTAGCCTTTTAAATGCGTTTTGAAGTCCAATTGTTCAAATTCCCTTTCAAAATCGGGGGCATGCCTGGAGTCACACGCAGCTACTGTGTGCAGATGGAACAAAATAGCACAGAAAAGCTGACACGTACAGTAGGCGCGTACAGTAGAATGGTACTTAGACATTCTGGGATGAAAGCAGGTCTTCAATAGAACAACCATTCAAACGGAACTGTGCTATTAGATGAGTGTAGGTGAATGGAATTGTAGTAGGTGCTAAGCTTGGAGACCGGTCAGATGAGCAGTGCGTAGCCAGACTTCCTCGGCCAGCTTATCGTCCAGAGCAGAGAGAGTGGGAGCGGACGGCGCGCAGTCAGCGAAGTGCTGACCAGTCACGTGCTCGACCGACCGGGAAACAGCCAAAAACAACGTTGTCTGTGCCCCCTCCTCTGGCGTCTGCAATTTAGGGGTTGGGTTCACTTGGCCGAAATCATTTCGCCGAAAATCAGTTGGCCGAATACGTTTCGCCGAATGTTCAGTTGGCCGAAAATCAGTTGGCCGAGAATCAGTTCGCCGACTGTACGATTCGCCGAATGTTCAGTTCGCCGAAAGTTCAGTTCGCCGAATCAAAAAATAATATGTTCAGGTAGGTAATCTATTACCCTCAGACTAACAGAACATCAGAGAGAGTGAGAAGGCCGGCCAAACCTGTTGGAAAATGACCTGGGGGCATAACTGCCCCTCCCTAAAGGTGGGTTCACATAGTCGGTCGGCGTCGGCAACGCCATCGGCAAAATATCGGGGCCGAGCGTCGGTATAGCGGGGGAGAAAAACTGGGTTAAAACGCAATTCACATAGTCTCTTGTCGGCATCTGGAACCGGCCAGCCTACCTGATAATTACGGTATTTTGACGCCCCAAAAGTCTAGTGAGCACAGGCATTTGAGTCATTTGCGCTGTACCGGTGACAGAATGGGCCATTCTATGAGCTCTAACGCAGGCGTAAAGCTGAGGCAGTGTTGTGTATTTATCTACGGAGACATCTTTGCGAAATTTTTCTGAATGGAAAATCCCAAGTTTGATTTCGGTGCTTTTGGCTCAGAAGGTGACAGCTCGATTTTCGCCTCTCGATTTCACAGAGAGCGCAGAGAAAAGTAATATGCATGCAGTGACTATCTGCTTTTTGCTTAAAACGGTTTATCTACAGCTGCTCAAGTGTTCTGGTCAGCAGTGCCGCTGTGTGATTAGCGCCTGTCCATCCCCGACCGACCGCGCCTGTGTGAACCGGTCGCATGCTCAGCGCACTGTTTAATCGGTCGGGAACGCTTGGCGGCCATAAAAGGTTGTAAATCGCGTCGTGGCGATTTGGGATTTGGGCAAATCATCGGCAAGTCTTTAGCCGTCTGGAACGGCTCCAGACGCATTACAGACTATGTGAACTGCTGCACGCTTATGTGTGTACTCAAATTGGAGTCGATTTCCCGAGTTGCCGCGTTGCCGACGCCGACCGACTATGTGAACCCACCTTAACAAATGGCCTGGCCGACCAGGTCACTCTGCTTGTAACAGTCAGACGTTGTGTGCTGTAACTATGGTTGATGCGTTGATAAAAACCAGGCGCGGGTGTAGCACCTTCTGCCATGAGGGCCATGTTTACGTTGTGGACAAGAAAAGCGACGACGGTTTAACTGTCTACTGGAGATGCCGACAGCGAAGCGAGGGCTGTAAAGGGCGACTAATTTCTCGAAATGGACAGGTCAGTTTGCAACCCCAGGCGGCGCTACACCTACCCTCTTGTACCAAACTGAGCGTTTAGGTCGGTCGCGTATCTAATGAGCACAATCATAAGGTACCTTAGAGGCATCGCACACTACTTGTCTTACTGACTCTGTACTTGTCTCAGTGATATGTATGCTTTTGTATGCTATTTCCGGGTGTGTATTTTTATGATTGTTCCTCAAAAGGTTGGTCCCTACTGTTTGTTATTTTTTGGATGTTGTCATGCCCTGTATCTATCTTATAGTTTGTTTATCTTATAGTATTGCTATCATTATGTATGCGTGTATGAAATAAAATGGCTACGCCAATTGAACGAATCACATTAAACGCATAGGCAACCATTAAACCTACCTGAACATATTATTTTTTGATTCGGCGAACTGAACTTTCGGCGAACTGAACATTCGGTGAATCGTACAGTCGGCGAACTGATTTTCGGCCAACTGAACATTCGGCGAAACGTATTCGGCCAACTGATTTTCGGCGAAAATGATTTCGGCCAAGTGATCGTATCCCGCAATTTAGTCAACTTCCACTTACGTAAGTATAATATTATAGTACAGTCAGGGAAATAACGACTTATACAGTCTGGCACTTAACGCCGTTTATGGTACCGGTACGTGGCTAGTGGCACCATAATATGGTGTACCATAAACGGCGTTAAATACCTGACCATACCATACCATGTGGGTGTTACAGTACCGATAGTTCCGACCCGAACGGTACTGAATATAGTTGTTGTTAGCGTGACTGTTGCAGGCCGCGACGACTCTACTGTACTACAGTCAGATTTCTCTTGTATCGACACCATACTTGGTACCGATGCCAGACCTGCCATCGGTTGAACTCAATACCGTTTCATGCACAAATGTGCGTGGGTGGTCGTTGGCTAAGGGGCAATCACAGCCGGGCTTCGGCTCAAGTTTCAGCTGAGTGGGTGGTAAATTCTCAATTTCTGAGGGCTGGTAAGCAAAAAAAAACTATTTATTTATTAAAAGCAACGTTTGTTAGCTTGTTTTTCGTTAAAATAGGCAAAAATTGGCTATTTTGAGCGCAGTTACACACAAAATAGGCAATTTTCTATAGAAAATTTTTCCAAATAATCCTTAGGGGGCCGGCAGAGTTGGTGTAGTGATTTAGGCCGCAAAGCAACTGTGCGCGACGTCGTGCGCTCATCCTCTCGGCGCGGCAAGTTTCTTGCCGCAAAGAGTTGGTCGTCGGCATAAAGCGCCACCCAGGCCACCGAAAGCTGGTTACAGCTAGTAGGTAAAATGGGAACCGACTGGATCTGCCGTTGCATCGAAGCCGCTCCAGAAAGCATGCCGCGTTGGGAAGAAGATCTACGATGTCAGAAGCTGTCTGAGAAACCAACAATGCTTGGAGCCCTCTGGCATATGGGGCACCGGCGGCCGTCGGGTAGTGTTTCCGAGTAAATTTATTTTGAAATTAAATAACTATTAAATTGCTTGCTCAGCCTTCAGATGAAAATAACTTGCTATTAATTTGCTTGGTACCCAAATTCTGAAATTTAATTTGATACAAATTTGTTATTTGATATGAATTAAATATAAATTTGCTAAAATCAATACTCAAGTCCTGAGGAAACAGCTCAAAACCTGGGTCGCGTCAGTCCAAAATGAGTTGACCTTTCTTTACATGGCGACAAATGGTCTACAAATTAGCCTTTAATGCGTTGGTATCTTTGCTATAAGCTTGAACACGGTTCATCTTTGGACTGAACTTGTTGCTTTGTAGCCAGACTTTGGTTAGTGAAGCTGCCGAACCAAGCAAGTTTATATCAAATTCATATCAAATTTATATCAAATTTCTAGGCCAATTTTACGAAATTTAATATAATTTTAATTTGTTTGACAGTCATCGCGAGAAATTTAATTTGTTATTAAATAGCTATTTACTTGGTGATTTTGGCCAAAACAATTTAATTTTGTTATTTAATTTTAATTTGATCGGAAACACTACCGTCGGGAGCTGTCAGCATCATGGCATCGACACGCCGGCCGCCCTCCTGGTGACCGGCGCCCAGCACCATGGCTAGGAGTGGCTGGTAGTGAAAGAAGGGCAACGTCCGAGATGACGAATCCCGGGGGTAGCGAAATGAACCTCGAGTCTGATCGTAGGCCGTAAGGCCCCCCGCAAATCGGATCGGAATCGAATCCTGACGGGATAAAGCAGCCCTGAGGGGTCAACCCCTCCTCAGGCCCCTTTCCCATGTCAGATCGAAGCGGATACCCTAGGGTGCCGGTACCATAATATACGCTATCCCTCAATGTTGAATCGATGGAAAACTACAGAACGTACAAAAAGAGCGGTCAATCACCTTGGCTAGTTGAGCAAAAATGGCCATGATTAGACTGGCAAGAAACCGTGGAACAGGTAAGAAGTCTTTGAATATATTGGTGGCGATGGTACCCGGATGCAGTGCATTCACAGTCACTCCTAGAAAGAAAGAATTACCTTTGCGAACAGAGCGACCGCTTTGAACAGTCGCACTTTGAACACATTGGTATTGACGAAGCCAGGGTGAAGGCAATTAGAGGTAACGCCTACAAGCTGCAAGCGTACTACAAGTGCTCTGTGCTATTCAGACGTACCGGTTCCTTTCAGCTGGTAGGCGAGATGTCGGGTGAACAAGATCTGTGCCAGTTTGCTGCAACTGTACGCCTCGCTCGGGGTGTACTGACCCACGTCAAAGTTGAGATTGTCGGCAGAGAATCTTCTAGCGTATCGGTGCATCAGAGACGACACGTTGATTATGCGTGCCGGAGCGCTCTTTCTGATTCGATCCAGCAGTAATCGAGTGAGCAGGTAGTGGCCGAAGTAATTGGCAGCCATCGTCTGCTCCAACCCCTCCTCCGTCCTTTTAGCTGTGTTGCCGCGTTCGCCTACATTTAGAAAACACTTCAGTTCGGTTTGCTTCATGCAAAATAGAAACTTTAGCAGACATAGATCCAGTGCAGTGCTCACCTCCCTGACCGGCATTGTTGATTAGAACGTCGATTTTGGGACAAATCCTAAGGACTTCGGCAGCGGCGTCGCGAACTCCTTGCAGCGAAACCAAATTGCACTCTACGATCTGAACACTTCCGCCTGACTGCAATTCTAGCTCGGCTTTCAATTCTTCAGCCTTCGACACACTGCGACACAGCAAAACCACATTGCCACCGTGTCTATGCAACTCCCGAACTGTTTCTCGGCCGATTCCTAAAAGACAAAAAATACGCAAATAACGCACTTCATGTTAGCGTCCTCAGGCAAACTGTTAATCGAACGCCAATCATTTTCAGCTTAAAAATAGTACCAGATGTTGGGCCGGTGACTACAAAAGTTTTTCCCGTAAGATCTGCCCAAACTCGGTAACGCCCAGAGGTAAAGCGAAAGTAAAGACGGGTCAGCACTAAAGCAGCAAGAGTAGACACCGACACCCACAACAGAACAGCCATCTGAAAGCAATACATTGGTCAACGTAATGCCAACTCTTCCTCTGTAATAATACGCAAGCTCTAGTCATCCTTTACATCTTTAACAGAAAGCGCAACATATTGCGTTGGCAGACAAACCTGGAGAACATGCGAAGAAAGGTAGTGTAATCCCTTTTTTTCTTTACTTCCACACCGATAAAATTCGTACTAACAAAAACTACAGAACAAACGACTGTGGCTAGATCAATACATCACCGAAGTTTGCGATTTGGTATCACAACAATATTATTCTACTGGGATGTACGGAATCGTTGGGCGATACACCTCCTCTCCGGCAGCGGTACCGTAGGAAGAAAAGATCGATCTAACATAGTATCGGCTGTTGATTTAGCCTTTTAAATGCGTTTTGAAGTCCATTGTTCAAATTCCCTTTCAAAATCCGGGGCATGCCTAGAGTCACACGCAGCTACTGTGTGCAGATGGAACAAAATAGCACAGAAAATCTGACACGTACAGTAGAACGGTACTTAGACATACTGGGATGAAAGCAGGTCTTCAATTGAACAACCATTCAAACGGAACTGTGCTATTAGATGAGTGTAGGTGAATGGAATTTGTAGGTGCTAAGCTTGGAGACCGGTCAATTCAGCACTGCGTAGCCAGACTTCCTCGGCCAGCTTATCGTCCAGAGCAGAGAGAGTGGGAGCGGAAGGCGCGCAGTCAGCGAAGTGATGACCGGTCACGTGCTCGACCGACTGGGAAACGGCCAAAAACAACGTTGTCTGTGCCCCCTCCTCTGGCGTCTGCAATTTACTCAACTTCCACTTATTTAAGTGATAATACATATTATAGTACAGTCAGGCAAATAACAACTTATTCAGTCTGGCACTTAACTAGTGGCTAGTGGCACCGCACCATATATTAGCCGGTACCTAGGCTAGTGGCACCATATATGGTACCGGTACCATAAACGGCGTTAAGTGCTGACTGATACACAGTACCGATAGTTCTGAGCGGTATATACCAGTTGTTATTTGTGTGACTGTTGCAGGCCGCGACGACCCTACTGTACTACAGTCAGATTTCTATGATACCGGCACCATACTTGGTACGGTTCAACTTTGAGTAATACCGTTTCATGCACATGTGCGTGGGTGGTCGTCGGCTAAGGGGCAATCACAGCTGGGCTTCGGCTTAAGTTTCGGCACAAAATTTAATTCTCGTAAAAAATATAAAAAATTAACGAATTTTCAGTGATTGTTGAAAACACCAATTTTTAGTGAAATTTTGGGGCCCTGTACATGATCACTTGAAGTCACAGTGACAAAAATACTGCAGTCAGGCTTGGATCCGATCCGATCCGATCTGGCGGGGGGGGCCGTACGATGTACATACAGCCCTACGATCA
This sequence comes from Sabatieria punctata, assembly GCA_030248155.1. NCBI lineage: Eukaryota > Metazoa > Nematoda > Chromadorea > Araeolaimida > Comesomatidae > Sabatieria > Sabatieria punctata. The sequence continues at coordinate 33,743 of JASANB010001188.1, forward strand.
GACCTGCACGGTCCATTTCGTTACCCCTGATATCGTCATCTCGTACATTTGCCCTTCTTTCACTGCCAAGCCACTCAAGCCATGCTGTTGGGCGCCAGGTACTAAGAGAGTGCCTGGCGTGGTGACGTCATGGTGCTGACAGCTCCCAACGGCCGCCCATTTTACCTACTCACTGTAATCAGTTTTCGGTGGCCTGGGTGGAGCGTTGTGCCGACGACCAACTCTTTGCAGCAAGAAACTTGCCGCGCCGAGAGGATGAACCACTACAACCGCTAGGCATGCAGGGGCCGCCGTGACTCAGAGGCAGCGAGCTACCCACTGAGCCAACGACGCGGCCAGTCAGGCTTAACCTGGTTTAGAAGCATTTCAGATAGTTTTTTGGTTGCGCTTAGTAGAATTTTATCTTTGCCACTGGGAGCCTACTACACACGTATGATCGAAATCAGACATGGGCTAGCATTTCGGCCGAGTGGGTGGTAAATTTTCAATTCCTGAGGAGTGGTAAACCAAAAAAACGATTTTTTTACTAAAAGCAAGGTTTGTTAGCTTATTTTTCGCTAAAATAGGCAAAAAATTGGCTATTTTGAGCGCATTTACACACAAAATAGGCAATTTTATACAAAAAATTCTTCCAAAAAATTCCTGAGGGGCTAAAGCAGGCCTGAGGGAGTCAACCCCTCCTCAGGGCCCCTTCCCATGTCTGATCGAAGCGGATGGATACCCTAGCGTGCCGGTACCATATACGGTATCCCTCAATGTTGAATCGATAGAAAACTACAGAACGTACAGTAAGCGCGATCAATCACCTTGGCTATTTGAGCAAAAATGGCCATGATTAGACTGACAAGAAACCGTGGAACAGGTAAGTATTTGAATATATTGGTGGCGATGGTACCCGGATGCAGTGCATTCACAGTCACTCCTAGAAAGAAAGAATTACAATGTACCTTTGCGAACAGAGCGACCGCTTTGAACAGTCGCACCTTGAACACCTTCAACCAGGCCACGGTGCAGACAATTATGTACGTAGAGGTAACGCCTACGCTACAAACGTACTACAAGTGCTCTGTCAGTCAGAGAGACTAAGCCATAGACGGATCCGTTCCTTTTATAGCTTACCTCTCCGACTATGGCTATGATGTTGCATTGATGGCTATTGAACGCCTACTTAGCCATACATTGCTACTAGCCCTCTATGGCTACTTAGCCTTCTGTGGCTACCACTCTTCAACAGCATAGCACTCTATGGCTACTTAGCCATTGAAGAGTGGTAGCCACAGAAGGCTAAGTAGCCATAGAAGGCTAAGTAGCCATGTATGGCTAAGTAGGCGTTCAATAGCCATCAATGGAACATCATAGCCATCGTCGGAGAACAACAGCATAGCACTCTATGGCTACTTAGCCATTGAAGAGTGGTAGCCATAGAAGGCTAAGTAGCCATGTATGGCTAAGTAGGCGTTCAATAGCCATCAATGGAACATCATAGCCATCGTCGGAGAACAACAGCATAGCACTCTATGGCTACTTAGCCATTGAAGAGTGGTAGCCACAGAAGGCTAAGTAGCCATAGAAGGCTAAGTAGCCATGTATGGCTAAGTAGGCGTTCAATAGCCATCAATGGAACATCATAGCCATCGTCGGAGAACAACAGCATAGCACTCTATGGCTACTTAGCCATTGAAGAGTGGTAGCCACAGAAGGCTAAGTAGCCATAGAAGGCCAAGTAGGCGTTCAATAATAGCCATCAATGGAACATCATAGCCATAGTGGGAGAGGTAAGCTATAAAAGGAACGGATCCGTCTGTGGCTTAGTCTCTCTGACTGTCTGTGCTATTCAAACGTACCGGTTCCTTTCAGCTGGTAGGCGAGATGTCGGGTGAACAAGATCTGTGCCAGTTTGCTGCAACCGTATGCCTCACTTGGGGTGTACTGACCCACGTCGAAGTTGAGATTGTCGGCAGAGAATCTTCTAGTCCATCGGTGCATCAGAGACGACACGTTGATTATACGTGCGGGGGCGCTCTTTCTGATTCGATCCAGCAGTAATCGAGTGAGCAGGTAGTGGCCGAAGTAATTGGCAGCCATCGTCTGCTCCAACCCCTCCTCCGTCCTTTTAGCTGTGTTGCCGCGTTCGCCTACATTTAGAAAACACTTCCATTTCTAGTTCGCTTTGCTTCATACAAAATAGAAGCTTTAGCAGACATAGATCCAGTGCAGTGCTCACCTCCCTGACCGGCATTGTTGATGAGAACGTCAATTTTGGGACAAATCCTAAGGACTTCGGCAGCAGCGTCGCGAACTCCTTGCAGGGAAACCAAATTGCACTCTACGATCTGAACACTGCCGTCTGACTGCAATTCTAGCTCGGCTTTCAATTCTTCAGCCTTCGACACACTGCGACACAGCAAAACCACATTGCCACCGTGTCTGTGCAACTCCCGAACCGTTTCTCGGCCGATTCCTAAAAGACAAAAAATACGCAAATAACGCACTTCATGTTAGCGTGCTCAGGCAAACTGTTAATCCAACGCCAATCATTTTCAGCTTAAAAATAGTACCAGAGGTTGGGCCGGTGATGACAAAAGTTTTTCCCGTGAGATCTGCCCAAACTCGGTAACGCCCAGAGGTAAAGCGAAAGTATAGACGGGTCAGCACTAAAGCAGCAAGTGTAGACACCGACACCCACAACAGAACAGCCATCTGAAAGCAATACATTGGTTAACGTAATGCCAACTCTTCCTCTGTAATAACACGCAAGCTCTAGCCATCCTTTACATCTTTAACAGAAAGCGCAACATATTGCGTTGGCAGACAAACCTGGAGAACATGCGAAGAAAGGTAGTGTAATCCCTTTTTTCTTTACTTCCACACCGATAAAATTTGTAGGAACAAAAACTACAGAACAAACGACTGTGGCTAGATCAATACATCACCGAAGTTTGCGATTTGGTATCACAACAATATTATTCTACTGGGATGTACGGAATCGCACGAAGCTACTGACTCCGAATTACGGTAGACTACAGCAGACAGACATAACGAGTAGAGTTAGGAGAATGCGCCGTGTCGGTCCTACTAAAAAAGTTCAAAGGGCCCAGATCATCTCGAACGCCTTGCCAAATTCGGTTTTCAAAGGCTTTTCAAGTGAATTTTAGGCTAAAAATTAGTGATTTCTGACCCAGTTTGTTAATACTGGAGCCACCACTAGTACTTGTATTTTTTGGTCGGGGGGGGGGGCCTTAACCTGTCTCGGGTGGGGGGGTGAGGGGGGTGGTTTGGCCTTTCCAGCTGGGGGGAGTAACCCCCCAAACCCCCCTAGTACATGTATGTGGGTAACGTATTATACGTATGACCCATCGGTATGCATACATTGGGCGATACACCTCCATTCCGGCAGCGGTACCGTAAGAAGAAAAGATCGATCTAACATAGTATCGGCTGTTGATTTAGCCTTTTAAACGCGTTTTGAAGTCTAATTGTTCAAATTCCCATTCAAAATCCAGGGCATGCTTGGAGTCACACTCAGCTACTGTGTGCAGATGGAACAAAATAGAACAGAAAATCTGACACGTGCAGTAGAACGGTACATTCTGGGATGAAAGCAGGTCTTCAATTGAACAACCATTCAAACGGAACTGTGCTATTAGATGAGTGTAGGTGAATGGAATTTGTAGGTGCTAAGCTTGGAGACCGGTCAATTCAGCACTGCGTTCCCAGACTTCCTCGGCCAGTTTATCGTCCAGGGCAGAGAGAGTGGGAGCGGACGGCGCGCAGTCAGCGAAGTGCTCACCGGTCACGTGCTCGACCGACCGGGAAACGGCCAAAAACAACGTTGTCTGCGCCCCCTCCTCTGGCGTCTGCAATTTACTCGACTTCCACTTACGTAAGTGATAATATTATAGTACAGTCACTGAAATAACAACTTATTCAGTCTGGCACTTAACGCCGTTTACGGTACCGCTACCTAGGCTAGTGGCACCATGGGTTGGCAAATGGGCTATTTTGAGCGCATTTACACAAATTAAGCAATTTTATATACAAAATTCTTCCAAATAATCCTGAGGGGATAAAGCAGGCCTGAGGGGGTCAACCTCTAGTCAGGCCCCCCTTTCCATGTCTGATCGAAGCGGATGGATACCCTAGCTGCTGTGCTGGTACCATATACGGTATCCCTCAATGTTGAATCGATAGAAAACTACAGAACATACAACAGTAAGCGCGATCAATTACCTTGGCTATTTGAGCAAAAATGGACATGATTAGACTGGCAAGAAACCGTGGAACAGGTAAGAAGTCTTTGAATATATTGGTAGCGATGGTACCCGGATGCAGTGCATTCACAGTCACTCCTAGAATGAAAGAATTACCTTTGCGAACAGAGCGACCACTTTGAACAGTCGCACTTTGAACACATTGGTATTGACCAGACCAGGGTGCAGACAATTAGAGGTAACGCCTACGCTACAAGCGTACTACAAGTGCTCTGTCAGTCAGAGAGACTAAGCCATAGACGGATCCGTTCGTTTTATGTTGTTGTTGTATCCACCCAGGAACAATTGACGGCTTCTTCCTCTTAAGCTTGGAAAATCAGGCGGCCGACCCATCTTCGACACTAGATTCAGTTCAGTTGCAACTGATTTCCAGCGGGAATACAGGAGGCAGGCGTGAAACCAGAGGCTTGAGTCCGAAGCCAACAAATACAACAGCTAACAGGAACAAGCTGCGTGCCCGGGAAAGGTGTTACCATTTGGGGACTAGCCAGGGTCGACCTGGGGCCGTATTTATAGTCCACTTCACACTGACCCCGGAGGCTATACAGAGATGCCCCGGAGGCGGTAATGTTGAACCCCCCGTTCCTTTTATAGCTTACCTCTCCGACTATGGCTATGATGTTCCATTGATGGCTATTGAACGCCTACTTAGCCATACATGGCTACTTAGCCCTCTATGGTTACTTAGCCTTCTGTGGCTACCACTTTTCAATGGCTAAGTAGCCCTAGTTGGCTATGCTGTTGAAGAGTGGTAGCCACAGAAGGCTAAGTAGTTATAGAGGGCTAAGTAGCCATGTATGGCTAAGTAGGCGTTCAATAGCCATCAATGGAACATCATAGCCATAAGAGGTAAACTACAAAAGGAACAGATCCGACTATGGCTTAGTCTCTCTGACTGTCTGTGCTATTCAGACGTACCGGTTCCTTTCAGCTGGTAGGCGAGATGTCGGGTGAACAAGATCTGTGCCAGTTTGCTGCAACTGTACGCCTCACTTGGGGTGTACTGACCCACGTCGAAGTTGAGATTGTCGGCAGAGAATCTTCTAGCGAATCCATGCATCAGAGACGACACGTTGATTATGCGTGCCGGGGCGCTCTTTCTGATTCGATCCAGCAGTAACCGAGTGAGCAGGTAGTGGCCGAAGTAATTGGCAGCCATCGTCTGCTCCAACCCCTCCTCCGTCCTTTTAGCTGTGTTACCACGTTCGCCTACAGTTAGAAAATACTTCCATTTCTGGTTCGCTTTGCTTCATACAAAATAGAAACTTTAGCAGACAGTGAGAACACAAAGATCTACAGTAGGGCTCACCTAACTGACCGGCATTGTTGATGAGAACGTCGACTTTGGGACAAATAGTAAGAACTTTGGTAGCGGCGTCGCGAACTCCTTGCAGGGAAACCAAATTGCACTCTACGATCTGAACGCTGCCGCCTGACTGCAATTCTAGCTCGGCTTTCAATTCTTCAGCCTTCGACACACTGCGACACAGCAAAACCACATTGCCACCGTGTCTGTGCAACTCCCGAACCGTTTCTCGGCCGATTCCTAAAAGACAAAAACTACGCATTTTATGTTACTGGCCTCAGACAAACTGTTCTAAAACTAGTATCCAATCCACAGCCGTTTTTTCAGCTTAAAAATAGTAGTACCAGAGGTTGGGCCGGTGATTACAAAAGTTTTTCCCGTGAGATCTGCCCAAACTCGGTAACGCCCAGAGGTAAAGCGAATGTAAAGACGGGTCAGCACTAAAGCAGCAAGTGTAGACACCGACATCCACAACAGAACAGCCATCTGAAAGCAATACATTGGTTAACATAATACCAACTCTTCCTCTGTAATAATACTCAAGCTATGCGTACATGCAAGAATGCATAAAAGAGTAGCAATAATGTGCCACTCAGCGGCCGGCCGAGTGTCGATGCGCTGCACCATAATTACCGGAGGGTCGGGAAAATGGCGAACCCCCGACCCCTCCGGTAATTGCGCGTGCGCTTTATTGCAACGCAACCCGATTTTGAGCGGGATATTCAATCTGTCTTTGGGAATATAGCTGCCGCCGTTGATTTCTTAAGTCTATGGCAACATGATAAAGGAATAAGCAGTCACCCATTACACCGTAAGAGAAAGCGCAATATATTGCGCTGGCAGACAAACCTAGAGAACATGCGAAGAAAGGTAGTGTAATCCCTTTTTTCTTTACTTCCACACCGATAAAATTCGTACGAACAAAAACTACAGAACAAACGACTGTGGCTAGATCAATACATCACCGAAGTTTGCGATTTGGTATCACAACAATATTATTCTACTGGGATGTACGGAATCGCACGAAGCTACTGACTCCGAATTACGGTAGACTACAGCAGACAGACAAAACGAGTAGAGTTAGGAGAATGCGCCGTGTCGGTCCTACCAAAAACAGTTCAAAGGGCCCAGATCATCTCGAACGCCTTGGTGATTCCCACGTCGTTATAGTTGAAGTTGAGAAGGGCCGCTAGGAACAACGCTGTGAACATGTAGATAGAAGCCCGAGCTAGCTTGGCCAGTCCCTCTCCAATAAGGAACGGTCGTGCGTAATCCTGCACCACACCGAACAGACCCCTAAAACAGCTAGCTTTCATGAATACATGTACGAAGGACTTAATAAGTAAGCAATCAAAGACCAACCACCCCAAAAACTGACCTAATAACTGCTTCCCACAGAATCGGAGGGTGGCTTGAGAAACTATCTCGGGGATCTGGTGGGTGCGGTAAAAGGGAGTCTAGGGTTCATTCGCCTTTTGGTGACTGAACTTAGCGGGACCTTTGGCATTTTGGCTTGCTGTGAACATGTAGCTGTAACGCAGTTTGGTTTCATAAAAACTTTCCATTGATAACACTATTGAAGTCTCCTCTTTCTCTTCCAGGTGGACTGGCGCGCTTTTAAAAGGGATAATTACACATGCTGAGACCATTTCCAATCTCTTTCGACATTTTTTAATTTTTACGGTGTATCGTAAATGCACAGCATGACTGCGTACCAGTGGACGTGCATGCCAATTCCGACAGCCAGAGCGTAATCGATCACTGGATGGTGTACGAAATAAGCAGTTGGAAAGAGGGGCAGCATCGCCGCGATCCAGTAACGCTCATACTTGAAATGACTGGCGTGACTGTGCGGCATGTCACCTACAACTTTGTAGCGTTAGCTGTCATCGCCAACAGAAAGACAGTGAACGCAACTGATCCAAAGATTACCGGAGCTGGCGACGGGCAGTTTGCTGAAAGGCTGGAGTCGTCGAGCGATCAAGTTGTTCTGGCTGGAGTCTAAGCGGTTGGCAGACTGCGAGAGGACCAGACTCCGCATCGACTGCAACGATTTCACACCCTGCTGACTGCACAGACCGCGCACGATACGAGACGACAGCATATTGATGCGCTTGTTTCGTGCAACGGCCAGTAACACTACAAGAACAACACAGATTTGCTGCAGAACCCAATGAGGGATTGAGCGCGGAGAAAGACCTTTAGTACAGCAGCATGGGCAAAAGGAATTAGAGGGAGATCGGGCATACATGGACCGGAAAAATCCGGAGGGGGTGGGGGGTTGAGACCTCGGGGGGGGGGGGGGTCCCCCGAAAAAAGGCCAAAAAACGCCTATTTTGCCTTAAATAAGCGAAAATTTCCTCCCTCCGGGAGGGGGGTGGGGGAGGGGGGTATGGCCGGCCGAGGGGGGTATGGCCGACCGAGGGGGAGGGGTATACCCCCCTTACCCCCCGGCCCATGTATGAGATCGGGTCTCCTCAAGCTCCAGCTACACAGCTCAGGCCGACTCCACTCCCGCAGGAGTCTTCTGGCTAGAATTCTGCATAGAAAATATTACAATAGTAAAACAGCGTGGGACTGTCGATTTCAACCAAACATAAACCAATATTTCGGTCTGAACCTCATACATGAACAGGGGGTCTGCTTCGACCCGACTTACGCCCGGTTCACAGTACGAAATAAGAAATAGTGGCCTTATTTCTTCTTTCGCACCGGTCACACCTGTGCACTATCATTTCAGTGTTTTTGGTGTTCCGACGGTCTACTACTATATGACCACAAATCGCTTAGTTTCCAAAAATTGTTGAGACGAAAAGATTTCTGACCCTTACTACATATACACTGCAGCTGATTTTTACTGTGCCGATTTCTTATTTCGAGTCCAAACGCTCCGCTTATTTCTTATTGCAAACGCCTTATTTCTTACTTCTTATTTCGTAGTGTGAACCGGGCCTTAGGCCAGACCCCCTCAGACTAGACCCCGGTAAATGCATAGTTTCCGGGTGTAAAATCAAGAACCGACCAGAGATTAAAACAAACATTTTTATTGATCATAACTAATCACCAATTAATGAATTCTATACAAAATTATCGATTATTTTTTTGGAAAAATTCCAAAATTTCAAACTCGTTCTAATATAGTCATATTATCATTCGAAAGCCCTCCACCTAAGGAGTCTAATGATCACAATATCAGTAGTGGGTACAATCTGGAGGGCCTGTTTTCCAAATATAAATTTACTAAGTTTATATTTGGAAAACAGGCCCTCCGGCCGGAGCGTGCCTATACTGATGCGTCCCCTAGGTAGGGGTACTTCTATATTTTTAAAACATGCCCTCCGGAGCGTGCCTATACTGATGCGCCTCTAGGGGTACTTTTATATTTGGCAAAACAGGCACCCCGGGGCATGCCCAATGCTGATGTAGTGACCATTAGGCTCGACAGACAAAGGGCTTTCAAATTATGTGTAAGATGACCAATTTGGACGATTTTGAAATTTTGCCAAAAAATAATCATAATCGATATTAATCGATAAAACTTGTCAATTTATAATTAGTTATGATCATTAAAAGTATATATTTTAGTCTGGGGTCGGTTCCTGATTTTACGCCCGGAAACTATACATTTACCGACCCCCTCCTCGATACTATTTTTCCGACTCCCTCCGACTTTTCAGGCAAGTAATTTGTTGAGCAAATTCTTGCGATTTTTTAGAGTCTGTACGTCGTTATTTCCCGCAATGTTACAGTCTAGGTTTAGCGTAAGTACATGTACATGTAGGGTAAGCCGGGGTAATTCGGCACACCATTTTCAGTTTTTCAAAAATATCTCGGCCCAACTTAGCAGCAGTAACCTGATTTTCGGTCCGGAATTTTTCAATTTTTCTTAGTTACACTGTGCAAAAGGTTTGAAGCCATTCCGACCATTCTACAACGAATGGCGAGCGATTCCTTTTCGATTTTATTCATGTGCCAAATTGCCCCACCGGTGGGGCAATTCGGCACAACGCGGAAAATTTGGTTTTGAAGCCTAACAGCCCCATCTTAAGGAATGTTACGATTAGAGCCACTTCATCTGAGTCTGTAGTACAATTTTTGCCAGCATTGTACAGTTGTAGTGGCTTTTACAGCTTTCTAAACGTTGAGATAATATGATCCCCACATAAGTTGGTTTTTTCTACTTGGCAATCGAAAAAGGCAGAGTTCTAGCGTTATACTTTCATGGAGCTCTTGTTTGAAGGTTTCTAGCTTTTGCTTCAAGCAGAAAACCTACTTTGTATGTGTAACAGTGGTTGAATAAATGCATAATTTGCATACACACAAACATAATATGTGTTAATAATCGGGCCTCCTTGTAAAAAATGTCAATGTTTTCATTCTATTAACACTGCTAAAGGCTTACGCACCAAGAAAATAAGCAATTTGCAGTTGATTAACAATTTTTGATTAATTAATTAAAATTATAAATTAGTTAATTAATTAACGTAAAATAACTGGTTACTGTGTAAATCAGCATGGTGATGCTTAAAATACATAAACTAAGCAAAAATAACCGTTTTTGAACGAAAGTTTTGAAAAAAAACCGATTTTTTGCGGGAAAACTGACTTCAACTACCGTAATCAACAGCTTTTCCATTCCCAAATGATGCGAAAACCTGCGTGTCTACTTGTGCCATTTTTGCCCCCGAAAGCGGGTCGTCGGTTCTCAAAAACTACTGCACCGATTTTAGTGAAATTTTTAGTGAATAATATTTGAAGGAAACCAACCTAATTGCAGATTTTTAATCCGTCCGAGCTAATGTAGTTTTAGGTTTATTCAGCTTCAAAAATCGGATTTTTTGAGTTGGTGTCAAACAATGACCTGTAGCTCACGATTGATTAAGCAGATAGAGTTAATATTTTATACATTATATCAGCACACAATGCGCATTACATAACTGCATTAACCGTTCATCTAGCTGCATTCGTTCGAACGCAATTATCCAATAAAAAATTTTGTGCCGAATTCCCCCTGTGCCGAATTACCCGGCCTACTCTACTTACGCTAAACCTTGACTGTAACATTGCGGGAAATAACGACGTACATGGTTTTGGATATTTATATACCTTTGGCACTGTGTCTGAGACTCTAAAAAATCGCAAGAATTTGCTCAACAAATTACTTGCCTGAAAAGTCGGAGGTAGTCGGAAAAATAGTATCGAGGATGTGGTCTGGTCTAGTCTAAAGTCGGGTCGGGGCAGACCCCTTGTTCATGTATGAGGTTTAGACCGAAATATTGAGTTTTTACTCTCCGACTAGCTCCGAAAAATAACGTATGCCATACCGGTCCCATCCCTAGTTCCATGTTGGGCATGGTTGGGCCGAATGAAGAAAATTTTAATTCTGAATAACCTGTTTTTTTTAAATCGAGTGCCAAATCACGCCCAGCTAAGGCCTCCTACCACAACTGGCCAAAAAGCTAAAAAGAAGAAAACTCTAATTACTAAAATTAGCGCTAAACATCTGTGAAAAAATAAAAAATTAGAAAGTTGAAGTAGTTTAATAACACCGTATCCAACACTGTGTGCTGTCAAGTGTAACGTATGTTTCCGTGGTTTGTGTAAATAATGTCTAATCTGACTGCTTTTTTGATCGACGCACACAAACGCAAAATTTTCTGAATAATCTATACGGTACCGTAGTGTTGTGCCAAAAATTTCCTTGTACTTTTTCAACACTAAGCTTAGATTGCGTTGTGAAGTGTAGAATGTTTCAGTGATTTTTCCATGAAATTGCGTTTCCGCCTTTTTTTTTGAATAACTTGCGTGTTGTAAAAAGCCAAAAGCAAATTTCTTCTCTTTCTTTTTCACTGCGTATACGTTTTGCGTACAGCAAAGCAAACGCAAAAACAGTAATTGAAATTCTTTCTGCTGAAGCTAGAAAATAGTCGTCACTGAAGTGGGAAAGACAAGATGTGGTGTGGTTCAGGTAAAAAACACGATTGCATTGTAAGAGAGATGTTTTCACAGACAGATGATGCAGCTGTTCGTTCTTGTCAAGCATATTGCGACCAGAGAACGCTTACGTTAGCCCAGTATTTTGCTGCTGCTTGTTCGGAGCCGCTTCCTTTCTCTTTCTTACTTGTCCAATAATGCGATCTTTCCTATTTTTTACCTTGACCGGCTTACTTCTCGTTATTTACTCTGGTACGTTAGTGTACGTAGAGTAGACAAAACAGGTTCGGATTTGGGACCGAATACAGGCTGTACAGGGTAAGCTAGGTTTCGCTACCGAATTACGAGGGGAGTGGCGTGCATTTCACTTACATTATCTGATTTATATACAGTGACCCTACACTATCCCTCACTTAATTGGAGCCGAGGGCTTCTATTCAGCACTGTAACCAGATTTTAGGCTTCTACGTAGGTTCGAGATGAATGAATGTTAGGATAAAGTTAGACTTACTTTTAGATTCAGTCTTAGTCTTAAGTTAATATGGTAGGTTTCCGCTAATCGGGTCCCACAATTGCCAAATGTTTTATCAGAAAATCTGCAATTTGCTACCGTAGTATCTCATGTTTACGTGTTGAAAAACCCCAAGACTATGTCAAGTACTGTAGCTAGAATCAAAAGGATCTAAGAAAATCGAAAAATTTTGCACAAAACAGTAACCGAGTTGATTCTGAACTTTACCTGTTCAGATGCACTGAAGTGTTACACTGGAGTGGGCAACAAACGGGTCACCGCCGAGTGCTCCTCTACTGCCAAACAGTGCTTCAAATTTGAGTGTTACACAAGTAAAAATATTTATTGTTATACGTAAAGATTATCAAACAAACGCTAGTCTTTCAGAAGAATGGACGTCATTCGGATGCAAAGAAAAGAACGCCTGTAAGATGCAAGCGAGACGCTGTGGAAGCGACGACAACGAGTGCTTTTCGTGTGATCAGGATAACTGTAACACCAGCACAAATCTGAAGTTCAATCTATTTAGTGTTACTTTGGCCGTTTTGTCTTTGTTTGCTGTGTACTAAAATCATAGGAGCAGAAATTCGAGTAGCATTTCTATGAACCTGTTTGTAACCAGTTTCAGAATAGACTTGTCTTGCGCAATAAGACTGACAGACGTCTGTGTGCAGTTTTAACTGGCGGCCAATGTAGAAAATTGTACAAACATGAAACCGACCAATGGTCTCTTGTACTTGATTCTGTTTCACGCCATCCTCGGCCCTCTAGTAAACTTTTCTGACTTGGCCACCAATTTTCTCTACCACCGAGTGAAGCATTTTGCAAATCAGTCGTTTTACAGTCAATTTGGAGTGGTGTTGAGTGACGGCGGACTGTCTTGGTTGTACGGTGCCGTCACAGCTTCCAGCATATTTGGCAATCTCATTTCTGTTTTTCTGCTGGCCTATTTGATGGATTCGTTAGGAAGAAAGTTCAGCGTGGTGGTGATCAGAGATGTACTGAGTTTGGTGGGCTCGGGCTTGCAGTTTGGCTCTGTGCCATCAAATTGTTTTGAACTGTTAATCTTGGGTAGAATGTTAGACGGTGCAGCGACAGTTATTCAAGGAGCCAGTCAGCTGTTCCTTGGAGAATGCGCTCCAGACAGATACAGAGGTACAGGTTTTTTCAGTATAAACTCCCCCAAATAATGGCCCTGGGACATTAGCATTAGCATTAGCTCCCATGAACGGTTACAGTCATGTCTCGTTAATCCGGACAAGTTGGGACCGGCCAATTTTGTCCGGATTAGCGAATTTCCGGATTAACGAATCAAAGCTAAAACACTGTTTTTCGGGTCAAAGGCCAAAATGACAGCTTTTTGTCAGTTGCACGTCAGATTCTGCAGCTGTACCTCCTAATTAAAACCGAAAAATATACAGGGTGTCTCAAAAAAATGATCACATTTCTTTTTACTGCCATTTCCGCAAATTTTGACCAAATAGGCTGAAATTTGGACCATAGGTGCCCAAATTCGGGCAATTTCATGTGTTAAAGTTTGGTGCACTAGGCTTGACTCATTCCCGAGAAATTTCAAAAAAAGTGAAATTTGTTAAATCAATAGTGAAAGCCGGTCACCGAAAAAATGATCACATTTCTTTTCACTGCGATTTCCGCAAATTTTGACCAAATAGGCTGAAATTTGGACCATATGTGCCCAAACTCGGGCAATTTTATGTGTTAAAATTTGGTGCACTAGGCTTGACCAATTCTCGAGAAATTTCAAAAAAAGTGAAATTTGGTAATTTCAATACCAAAAGCCGGTCACCGAAAAACGTTACATTACATTATCGCCTAAGCTCTAACGATAGCGTTGGAGTTCATGCGTCAACTTTTTACACACGAATTACCCTGAACTTCTGCGTTTACACTCCAAATTTCATCCAATTCCGTCAAAAATTAGAAAAGATACAGGAAAAGGAAATGTTTCCATTTTTCGGTGACCGACTTTCACAATTGAAATTACCAAATTTCACTTTTTTTGAAATTTCTCGGGATTGAGTCAAGCCTAGTGCACCAAACTTTAACACATAAAATTGCCTGACTTTTGGCACCTATGGTTCAAATTTCAGCCTATTTGGTCAAAATTTACGGAAATGGCAGTAAAACGAAATGTGATCATTTTTTTTGAGACACCCTGTATTTCGGCTGATTATAGCTCCTAAAAAGGCAAAAATAATCACATTTTGACTCAACGAAAAGCATTATTCAATTGAATATTCGCACCTGAATTGAAAAATTGCGCATGGATTTTGTCCAAATTAACCAAATCCGGATTAACGAATCACTTTACCATACAGATTTCGAAGTTGGGACCCCAAATCTTCTGTCCGGATTAACGAATCCGGATCCGGATTAACGAGTCATATAACATGGGGAAAAATTGGGACCTGGCCTAATCTTGTCCGGAAGGCGAATATCCGGATTAACGAGGTCCAGATTGACGAGACATGACTGTTTTCATTTACTTTAATTTACGTTATTGGAAATAAGTTAATTTCTCCTGGAAGGATTCAAAAATATGATGAAAATTGGATACTATCAGTTTTGTTGAAAAAATCAGCCCGAAGAATACAGGCAGAGCTCAGCCAGAGAGCCGTTGTACAGTACATTCCAAATAGCCGCCCTGGACGCTTATTTAGATCTGAATTGAATTTGTGAAAAGTGCCAAGATCAAATAAACGCCCTTGTGCGCCTTTACGGAAAAACCCGGTCACTAATCAATTTCTGAAACTAAACTGAACCTCTTGCTTTAGGCGCTGCATCAATAGCAGTGGTCTTGGGATACCCACTTTGCGTAGTTTCTGCAGCGGCTTGTGCAATTCCTGGAGTTCTGAGCACCGAAGACCGATGGCATTATTTTTACCTGGTGCCGGTGCCCTTTACCTTAGCTCACTTTTTGTTTGGACTTTTCGTACCGGACTCTCCAAAATTCTTGTACATCACCAGAAACGATGTCACTAGAGCTTCCACAGCCGTCCGGTTTTACCATGGATCTACTGCAAATTTGCGTAAGCAATTTTATTTAAATCTACTTTCTAAATAAATTGTAATCAACACTTTTTGGTATGCAGACCAACTATTCGACCACTACGAGAACGAGGCAGCATTGGCGCAAGTGCAACGCACTTTTCCTCTGCGAGCCATTTGGAAGACACCCCACATCAGGAAGCCATTCAACATAACATTCGTGCTCTATTTGTTGCCAGTGTACGGTGGCGGTTTTGCCATCGTTTCGTACGGAACACTGATACTGCGCTCTTTCGGATTGTCACAGACATTCGTTATGATTATGGCCATTGTCTTGACTGGAATCGGTTTCATGGGAAGCGTCTACGTTTCGGTGGTGTTCATAGAAAAGGCAGGACGCCGGCCAATTTTGTTTGCAGGACTTGTTTTGGCGGTCATTTGTGCATTCAGCGCTTGCTGGGCCAACGTTCTGGTCTCCGAGACACCTCATACTCACCGAAGTCGTCTCACTCCAGCCAGTGGCTTCTTTACCGCTGTCTGCGTGCTTTCTGCTATGCTAATCACTGTTACCGGTAAGTCAAGCTCGCTCTTTACAAAGCTAAGGGATATCATGATTAGATACTTTGTTATCATGGAGTGTAGATCCGGCTGAAGTTGATTGGAAAAAGTCGACCAAAAATGAAAAACAAATAAACAGATTATCTGCTATACCACGAGCATCTATCGCAAGCCCGGTAATTATCGGAAGTTTTCCTGAAAATCAAGTGACTACCGTAAGACGCGACCGTAAATTACACAAATTTACGGCCCTTGCAACAGTTGCCGAAAATTTCGTACTCGGACCCACACCGCAATTACCGATTTAGATCTACGCTTGTGCTTAGTTTTAGGCTCAGGTTTAGTATCAGGATTAAACGTTAGTTCATGCTCCAAGCTTTAGACCTATGGTTAGCCTTAAGTTGAACAAACAGATCAGCCACCCTTCCAAGGGGGCAACCCTTCTCGTATGATTCACCAGACGGCATAGTCGTCGCGTCAGTTAGCCTTTACTTGCGTCCCGGTCGGACCGCACTGTAAGTTGCATGCTACCCTATCTACTCAATACATTTGCGTCGATAACCGTAAATTATATAACGAACAGGGCTTCCGAAAGATTCTCTTTGTATAGAATTGTTAATTTAGCCTTCCGAAAGCCGTCAAAATGAGATTTTGAAGACAGATTTCTCAAAAAACTTTATTGACCTAATTTGCAGGTTCGGCAGGGATGGGCAATGTGTTGTTGACGGAAATGTTTCCTCAGAATGCCAGGGCCAAAGTGACGCAAGTATGCGGCATTGCACATACAATATCACGCCAAGTGGCAATTTTAATTTTTCCGCCTTTGTTCCATGCTATTCAGGGCTGTCTTTTCTTACTGTTTGCAGTGGCTACCATTTTCGCTGCTTTTTATCTCTGGAAGACACTACCAGAAACCAAAAACAGGTGAGCTTCACATTTCTCACACATTTATAAAAGGGACCAAATAGACAGAACAGACATATGTACATGGGCCGCGAAAATCCGGAGGGGGTCTGACGGGGATCGTCTCGTGGGGGGTCCCAAAAAAGTAAAAAACGCATGTTTTGCCTTAAAAAGTGAAAAATTTTCCCTCCGGTGGAGGAAGGGGTACTGTAGGATCGGTCGAGGGGAGTATTGGTCAGCGAAAGGAAGGGTAAAGCTCAAAACTCCTCCTCCTCGGCCCGTGTATGCATGCAGAGAAACCGCAGCGTTTTGTTAAAATCAAAAATAAAATGGAATAATTGAAACCATTGAGCAAAGAAAATTGCATAAAACTTGGTTAGTTGATCAATAAACAATGATTAAAGTTTAATTCATTTACTTGTATATAGCCCGTAATTTATAGCTAAACCGTTCTTTTATTTTTCACCTGCCGTTACAGTTTCGGTTTTTTTCGAATAAAACTACTGTACATTGGTTTCTGCAGCAAGATCTAATGGTTTTGTTTTAGACCGGTGGATGACATTGTTGCTAGTTGGAAAGAGTCTGACTATGACAGCACTCCTCTGCTAAGCTCTGTACCTTCGTACAGCTCAATTTGAACAATATGTGTGCAGTATTGATCTATACGATGAACAATGCCCTTTCCGTTTGACGGAACTAATCAGTAAAAGTTGGATGACTAAATTCGATCTGCAAGTTCAATGTGTGTATGTTCTGACAGAAAAGACACCACAGCCAGCATCTTTCCGGTTTGCGTTGGGCCCGGCACAGCGTTTATTATCTCTTGAAAGCATTTATTATTTTTGAGCGCCGAGGACCGAAGTCGATGACACCGACTCCCGCGAGGGTTGGGCCGACTGACCTTACTGGATCAGTTTTTATAGACGCACTCCTTATGTCCATGTTGCTTTGCCCTCCGATCAAACGCCATTAAACCATTATTTTGCGTGAGTGCGTGTTTCTTTGTGACGCCCGGCGGGCGGCGACTACGGTAGGAATCTTTTGTCTCTTTTTGCGCCAAGCCGAAGGTCTTGGGCCGTCAGCGAGCGTCAGGAAGGTGATCAATCCGGGTGTTTGCGAGTTCCCACCGGGAGGGCAGGGTGGCGGAGTGGAAAACAAAGCTCGGCAACAAGCGGCCGGCCGGCCCGGCTGGCGTGGAGTGAGTCGGTGGGTCGTCCTTGAGGGGCAACAAGCGGGCCCGATCGCAGCCCGGTGATAAATGCAGAGCGCGTCTACAAGCCAGAAGGCACAAAGGCAAAACCAGTACTAAACAGCGTCCAACCATCAATCATCCACTCCGACCAGCCAGCTGGCAGCACGACTTTGGCGCCAACGCCGCCTCTGTTTGAAACGCGGCGCGCCACGCCTGTCCTCATTCTGTCTGCGTTTCGGCCGTGTGTGTGGCTCCTTTTCAAAAACCAACCGCTGCTGTAAGTTTTTTTAGATGCCGGCCATTCCTCTGCTGCTAGTCTAGCTACCGTACCACTCTCTACCGTAGAGCGCGCGTGTGGGGCCGAATTTTAGTGGCAATTACTAGTAGCCAGTGAGGTCGTAACTCGTGGCCGTCGAGCAAAAATGAATCATTAGTTGGAGTTTTATGAGGTGCACCTGGTAGGCCCCGGGGAGGCATTACAGGATAAAAATTAGCTCTGCGTCTGAGCGTCATTTAGAAATCAGGCTGGGCTTTTTGTTCTGCCAATCAAGCTAGACCGACCGGCCGGAATAGGAACGGACCTTTTGTCGGCCTGAAAAAACGCACACACTCTAATCGCCGTCCGGTTGTCAGGCTACCGTAGTCCTCCAGTGCGGTGGCCATTATTTTGACTGGCTCGTCGATAGATTATACCGGCCGCAAAAGGCAGGGCGCTCGGACGAACAACAATGCCCTTGTCGTTAGTTTGACGATCGGTCTGTTTTTGAGTTCTTTGTATAGAGATGTTTCTTTATTTCCTCTCTCCGACCATCTGTCCCCATGGGACCTGATTTCCTTCACTTTCCTTCGTTTATATCTTAGACCACATCTTCATACGATTCACTTCCTACCTAAGCAGAGCGGCGGCACAGCCATTTTTTGACAAAGTTCTAGTGCAGTATCGACCACTGGCTAGAAGAAAGAACAGCTCGGTCTGCATTAACCGTTTTGTGAAAGATGAAATTCACAGTGGATTGTCGTTATGTAAACTTTGGGATACGGTATCACGGTTTGCACAGCAGGAGCGGCGAAACAAACAAGCCCCACCCAAGAAGTAGCGTAAGTATACCCATTTCCGGAGGAGGCTGGAAGATGTATCAAATTAGCAAAACTTATGGATTACTGAAGCTAGTAGGCTATGCCAATGGCTTTCAATGCGTTTTTGAAAGTGAATTTTCAAACATTTCTGGTAGGCAAAGGCCCAACCATTGTCCTCTTCAAAATTTGACCACTGTCGAAAGTCCTAGTTACACTGAACGACCGTTTCCCACACTCGCCGGAACACCCTTAAGTTTTGTGGCTTGGTTTCAAGCTTAGGCTTTGACTTAGCTTTCTAGATACTGTTTGCTTATTTTCAGTTTGCCTAGATCGTTCCGCTTCTTAGTTTGATTAGGGTTGCCAGAGCAGATATGTTAGAACATGTGAAGTTCATTAATTGTGAAATCCAGTTAGCCGTAATGTCGCGGCGATTTTCCTTTACTATTTGGCGGCCATATTCGATACGACTGATCGCTCTTCGTTTCCTATGAGCGGTCGAAATTCTCAATTGTCATATTGAACGAAAGTCTTCTGCAGATTGGATTTTACTCTAGTGTTTTTTTGAGAAAAGCGTTTTCTGATTTCTAGACTACCTCTGTATCACGTATTTAATCTGAAAGACTGTCGAAAATGGTTGCCCGAGGCGCAGATTGAGGATGCAGACAGTCTGAGTCGAATATAGGCTATCTGATCTTCTAAACTGTTGTTAAATCCTTCCAACCAAGTATCTCGAGCTGCCATCGCAGCGGTCTCTCTGAAGTCACATTAGATCATGACATTAATTAAACAGAATCTGTCCACCGATGGGCCATAAATCGGGTGAAGGTCAGTGTTGGTGTGGTCAGTTTAAATGTTTGATGAGTCTGCTTCCTGCCTCAGACAGTCGTTTGTCATTTGCCAAAGCCGCTCGCTCTCTCAGCCTAACTGTCTGTCAGTCCATTTACCCTGCTCATTACTCTTGTCTCGATTCTCCAAGAATACTCGTAAAAGAGTCTTTTGGAGGTCGTTGGAGTGGCCTGCAAAAACGGGCGTCCTTTTTTGGCTTCTGCGCCATCGCCAACCAACCGGAGTGGTGTTATCGAGCAGATCGCAGCTTTTATCAGATGCCACCGTGTAAAGTGAGCACCCAGCCCCGAGGGCAGCCATGTATGTCGGCCGACTCGGTAACTACAGTCAATTATTGTACAAGGGAGACGGCCAAATCTGGTTGGTCGGTCCGTTTTAAATTGTCCCTTGCTACTGCTGCTGCTGCTGCAGTCAGTGCGGCCGTCCCAGATCGCATGTGCCTCGTGCTGCGGCGTCGGTTTAGTTTTAATGGAGTTGGCGGTTTGCGGTCGTCTACCGTACTGCCGACGTAATGGCTCGTGAAATGGCGCCCGGCCTCGCTCCGGTGGGAAAACTGTAGTAAGAGAACGGTGGCCAAACTGCTGTAGCAGCAGGTAGTTAGTTGTGAACGTCTCGATTAGGGTTTTGTCAACGTTTTAATTGGGAATTAATTAGAGTGGGGCACGGTTGAATATTTAGGGTAATTAACTAGGATTTTATGCAAATTAGCGTGATCGTGCGCGGTTCGTGTTTATTAATGGTTTATGAGTGGATGTCATTGGCCGGCCATTTGATAGATGGCGGCCGCTCCGCCCTAATGCTTCAATACATATGGAAAGCCCTACTCACTGCCACCAGCTCAAATGGAGCCACCCAGTTCGTTACCTGGAGACAAACCCGATCGGTCTGATTTCTCTCTCTCTCTATACTGCCAGCACCGCTCGGAATGGCTGAGAACGAATCGTCGTATCGGATGTCTGCGAACTTAGTTCAGAGGTCCGGTCGAGGGTTCGGCTTAAGCCACTCCGCCTCGTCTCTTTGGGTAAGTAGTGGTTTACGCTCTTTCTCTCTGTTTTTCTGGTTAACACTGCACTTACACCGTTCTAATGTCTCTAATTGTAGGCTAGGCGAATGGCAGGAGTCAAGGTCGCGACGTGGCTTGTTTTTTGCGAGCGCTCTGTATTTGTTTGTGAAATGGAGAAATTTTAAAATCACCCGCTGACGTAGTACTAATGGTGACTGGAGTGAAGCGTGTGCTGTGGCCTTAGAAACGCATTTATTTTTCTCCACTCACACGTGCTTATTGGAACCGATTTGACACACATGCGCACCACCGGTGCTTATTAGCTATGAATACAAGCCACACAGTCGCCTGCTCTGCCCGCACTGCACGCCGCTCGTTTTTGCCGTCTGGCACGTTTGTCAGCTTTCTGGGATGCCAATCTGTCCACCGTTTTTTCTACCTGCTCTTTTCTGTCTAGGCGGGGTCCGTTTCTAAGCCTGTCTGATAGTTGGTAACAGGCAGTTTAAACACAAACAACCAACAAAAGATAACTGGTATTTTCTCGGTCTTCTAGAACATACGGCGGCTGTGTCTGCGAGACGTGAGGGAGACTGTACGGTGTACAGCAAGAACAGGTTGGTAAACAACCGGGCCCCAGCCCGCTATATTACATGTATGTATGTAGGTGTACGACAAATTACTATTAAAACCATAAAATGTGTCATCTGCAGTCTGTCTATGCCCTGTCGTCAAATGTTATGTGCCCGTTGCCGTTTGAGTGATGAAACAATGACAGAATGGTGCCAAATTTGATTGGTTAACCGGCACTAAACCATTATTTTCTGTCGCAGTCTAAAGTCAATGAACCACTGTTTTTACAAGATCTTACGCACAAAGAAGACTCGGTCGAAGTACGAAAGAAGAGAATTGGGGCAAATTTCACTATTGGGAAAAGCGAAAAATTATGTGAAAGTCAAACTTTGCTGCGAATCTCGCATAATTTCAGTTACCGAGAACAAATGTATAACAGAACCATTTTCAAAGCATTGCTGATGCGCATACATGTAACAGGTCATTCGCTGATGGGGAGGGGCGTTGGGGGTCTGGTCCGCCGGCTGATCCCAAATTCTAGGGAAGAGGGTTGAGTTGGTATAAAAACGCTCAAAAGTCGCAAAGAAACCGCTAATTTGGGCTCAAGTACAACTACACTGTGCTGTTTTGCAGGCGATTTTAGCAATTTTAGTGTCAAATTCTAAAAAATTGAAATAATAAATAACTTGCCAGAAAATCGGATGGGGTTCAAAAAATCGTCTCGGCGTCCCCGATCGGGGGGTCTGGCCTAAACCGGGTGTAAGCAGACCTCCAAAACCCCTGTTACATGTATGCTAATGCGTAAATGCGTAGACGTGAATAAATTTGTTGTTGTACCTAGGTAAAGTAGGTACGAAGTATGGAAACACTGCTCAGAAACGCTATCCAAAAAATCGGTCCGTGGTTACAGTCTAGAAAATTAAGGGCGGGCCTACCAATTTGGTGGCTCGGCCATTTTGCTGGGTGGGTTCAGGAAGAAAAATCTGCTTCAGGTCCGAGTGGAAAGTCTAGGCTGGGATGGGTCGAAGCCAAGTTGGGGTGCGAAATCTACATACCAGGCACGTCCGGCCCCTGTATGTTGTTCCAGTTGCTTTTTTACAAATTTTCTTCTGATTGTGCAGTTCTCAGAAGTTAACATCAAACCGAATGGAAAATTAAGAAATGTTGAAAATTGTAACACTGACCGCGAACGCCGAGCAATGCAGTCGAACGGTGAGAGAAATCTCTGTTTTAACCGACAGCTGTGTGATCTATTTTTTAATGAAATAGACACAAAAAAGTGATTGCGGTAAGAAAGACGTTGCTGGAGAGCAAATCGTGCCACTTTACGATTTACGCACTGCACCACTACCGACCGGCGGAGAGAAGAAAAGTAAAAACTGTATTGAGTAATTGAGCATAGCAATGAAACAAAGAAATTTAACCATTCTACAGTTGATGTTATGCTAATAAGGTTTGTATTTTTTTATTTCTTCAATTTCTCTGAAAAAATATAGTGCTTGCTCACATTTTGGTTCTTGTTTGTAGAAAAAGCTAGAAAGACACAGGATAAAAAATACGCATTTAAGTGTAAAAACGTGTTTGTTTGTGTATGACATGTCATGTACTTTCTGCTTCAAGAAAGTGGTCTGTTTCTGTAACGGTTGACCATCCAGTAGCATCATTCTGTAAGAAAAGACAAGAAAGAAAGACATACATACCAGTAAAAGCATCAAACCTACAATACAGTATTTCGCCTTTCTTGAACATGGGCAAACATTCGCAAATGAACTCATTACAAATAAAATGTAGTTATAGTAAATGAAGTCAGCTTCGCGCAGAGACCCAGTAGAAAGGTGCATCGTATTCTCGCGAGAAATAGTCCAATTAACGATGCTAATTTGATTTTCTACTGTTTGTTCCGACAGCATTATCTACTCACT
Organism: Sabatieria punctata; assembly: GCA_030248155.1. Classification (NCBI taxonomy): domain Eukaryota; kingdom Metazoa; phylum Nematoda; class Chromadorea; order Araeolaimida; family Comesomatidae; genus Sabatieria; species Sabatieria punctata. The sequence continues at coordinate 56,845 of JASANB010001188.1, forward strand.
ACGTAGGTGCGTACTTCCAGCCAGACGCAGATTTGACCGGAAAGGTGTGACGATTAGTATGGAATCTAATTTGGGAGCAGCTCTTTCGGCTCTCAATTTGGCCATGATGAGTGCAGCGCGGCAAAAGAGCTTTCGGAGCGGAATGCGCAACAAATGGCAGCCGGGATTGCTTGTACTGAGCGATCACTCGACCGACAAACGTCGACGGCGTCGGAACCAACTCTACATGACCATCTGCTTCAACCTGGCGCTCATGTGCTTGCGCATGGACGCCATGGAAGAAACGGTCTCCACCTGCGCTCGACTCATTGCAGACGATCCGCAAAACCTAGACGCTTACTTTCGGAGAGGAGTGGTAGCCAATTGTGATTCATTTGCTTAGTTTTGTAGCCAGAAACGGTTTTCAGGCTTTCTCTAAACTACATGAATTCGATCTAGCTATTGCGGACTTCCTCAGGGTGCTGGAGTTGGATGCAAATGATGTGAGAGCTCACGTGGAACTACAAAAAGCAAGAGCTGATAGAGCCCAGCAATTCTTGTGCAGATGAGTGTAAATTATAAGACAGTGAGTACGTAAATTTACAGCAGGCATGTACGTATACGTATAACAGGGGGCCTGGGTCTTCTCACAGCGAACTAGGGAGGCTAGGGAGACCGGAAATCACTCCAAGAGGATTTTATTGACCTTCACCCTCCGATTTTTACGATATTTTTTGCAAAATTTTACAATTTCAGAAATGAAAGTTGCCTGTAAAACAGGATTTTGAGCAGTATCTGAGCCTAGATTAGCGCTTTTAAACTAAAAGTACAAAAAATTGCTCAAAAATTCTTTCCAGGTTGTCCCACTGCAGGCCTGATAAAATGTACATGCATGTGAACGCAGCAAGTAACAAAAATCAGCAAACATTTTATGAATCCGGAATAGTTTGGCGCTACCAAGGTGTGCAAAGGGGCCGTCCATAAACAACGTCGCTCATATACGTAGAGGCTAAGAGAGTCGGCCGAATGTTGGCTAAGCTAAAGCAACGTCGGTTTAGGGGAGGGATGGGTCCCAGAAACGACACAAGTCGATTCTGAGGAAAGGGGTCTGAAAAATCGAGATTTTTAGACAATGTCGTTTTTATAGACGGCCCCAAACTGTATTATTTTACGTACATGTATGTACGTATGTAGATTTAGAGATAGTATTTGTGATTCGTAGCTACACGTAAGAAACCTGCGCGGGCCCCCGTCCCGTGAATGCCCGGGAATAAGGGTCGGGCACTAGCCAGTCGAACGGCCCAGCCGTCCCCTTGATCTGCCGTTTTATTGTTCTGTTCGGACTTATTGAATAAACAAACAAATACAAAAAATGCTAAAATCGCCCAAAATCATGTATCAAACGATGTACCAAAGCTAAATAATAATCCGGATTAAAGAAAAGCGTGTTTTCGCTAAAGTACAACCTAAATTATAGAAATTAGAACCCTAACCATCAATTGGGATAGTCTGGATTTTGCATAGGGGCTGTAAAATTTTGAAGTTTTCTGGTTTGGCCGCTTCCCAACCAACCAGTAGTGGAAAATTTTTGAAAAGTTAGATTTCATAAACGCAGTTAAACGGAATTCTGAGAGTGAAATTAACAAAATTAACAGGTTTAATAGTTTGTAGAGAGGCCTGGTTGGGCTGCTGCCCGTTTTGAAAAATTTACCTTCAATTATACTAATTAAATTATTCCTATTTTTATATGAATTCTACATATTTTACTGCACTCTCCACACCTTTTGCCTTCACCCTCGGCCCGGCCCGTGCAGGTCTCTACTACGTACCGAGAGAGGAGAGGACTGATCAAACCGAAGTGTCACCATTGCTGGGTTCATTTACAATAATCAGAGGAGGTTCTTCTGCGATCTGTTCGTCGGTGTAACATGTCCGCATTTTGTGTCTACGTTTGGTTTTGCTGCGATAGGCGTGAATTCTCCGAAGCGGAGGCGATGCTTTCCTCCACCAACGCACTATAGCCGGTTCCTTTCTGCAGCAGTCCCAATCACAGTAGCTGAAGCTGCAGCAGTATGCAAATATGACCAGAAATACGAAACTGCCCCCGAACGGCAAATAAAACTTGAGAACCAACTCAACGAAAGGGTTGTACGGGTCTGGATAGTTCAACTTACCCGCCAGACTCAATCATTGCAGTTAATTAAGCTGAAGCTGGGAGAGAAAGGTTTGAAACGAAATTGTTTGTTAGCAGAAGTCATTTTTCAAAAAGCTCCACTGGGAAATATAAGCTGCAGCACCAGCTGGAAAAAGCCGTTTGGTGGAAACAAGTCAGGTTGATGTAATTTGACGTTTTCACTCAGACACTATTGCGAAATCAGGAATGTTTGAATGTAAAATGAAACTTCATAAAAAGAAAACTAATAATCAAGGTCTTGGACCAAAATCAGATGCTTGTTTGTAAGACTGTCATTTTGGGAGGTTTTTATGCTTAAATTAGGCAATTAGTACTCCATGTTATGCAGAATAATTGCTTACAAGCTAGTTACCGCTAGGTGGCGCAGTTGTCGGAGCTCAAAGTGCAACAAGATTTATCGACGACGGGGACGCTTTAGACTGTTTCGCTAGGCAGACTATCGCATCCTGCGTGAGGAGGAGCGTTGCGTTCGTTCGATTATTATTCGTCAGTCGACGACCGTCCGTCCGCCTACTCTACTTGGTTTTGGTTGCCGTCATAAATAACATAAGTTTCTGTTTCTGTTAATCAACATCCGTGCTGTGCCGTGAGCTCGTGATCGTGAGAGCTGAAACGATAGTCTATCTAACTTATAGTTATATATATTCTTGCTTATACATAGTCAGTAAGTCCAGTACTGTGCTTGTATTGTAATTTAGCTGTAATTTTGTAATTTAGCTGGACCCCTATGTTCTGATTGTTCTGTCTCAATCAAAGCCGCTTAAGGCGATATTGGCGGTTTCGACTCGATTTCTTTTCCAACAGCAGGTACACAGGTTTTTTATGATTCACCTACATAACTTGGAAAATATTATTATTATCCTATATATTAGGCTACTGAATAAATAAGCCTCTCTCGGAAAACCTGCGTTTTTCGGATGGACTGGAAGGATGGATGGATAGATTGTCTGAGCTAAATTAAATAAAATACAGCAAAAAAAGTAACATTTTTACGGCAGTTTTAGCAATTTCAATGTCTGAAAATGTAAAAATTACAAAATTAGCGAAGAATTGCTACCTGTAAAACCTGAGGGGGTCTGAGTCTTGCCAGATCGTTGGTTGGTCGCCTACCCGACTCAACTGACCCCTACATTGCCTGCATCTTCACAGATGAATTTCTTAAGCCTCATCCTGAACCTACATTGTACTTAACTCTGTCCGGCAAATTAGGGTAATCGTCGGCTTACTTTCTGCTACGGTTAGAACCATAGATGGACTAGAGAAAAAATTTGAGGGTTTGAGTTTTCAGAGAGTCGCCGAACTCTATGAAATTGCCGATTTGTTAAAAAGTGGCCGCCAAATTTTCTAGCAAGTTGGCATGAACGTTCTAGTATATACCAGCGACGGGGTTAGCCGCTCATGTAGGTATGGTCGGAAGATCTACAGACCTTGTATGCAATTTCTCCAACCCAGAGGTCCTAAACGCCTGAGCTGAACTTTGATCCCCGTCATGAACCATACATGGGCCTGGGGCAGTACCATTCTCGCCAGCCGATTCCCGTTCGTACGTTGATACTCCCTGTTTTTTAAATCGGCAGTTTCATAGAGGTTTGGCGAATATTTTGAAATCTGTCTATATGCTGTTTGAAAACTCATACCTTCCACTAGTGAACGACCGGAACCAGATTTTTGGGTCTGATCGCAATCGGAACTGAAGCAGAGTTCCGAATCGGAATTCGGAACTTCTCCAAAATCGGCTTAATTTTTTGGAATAATCTGTTTTAGACAAACTAACAGTGTTAACACATGTATACCCTTTATAATTAGATGTCAAACACGGTTGCGAAACAGTTTAGTTTAAAAGAGGTCTGGTTGGGCTATTGCCAATCAGGGCGAGAAAAAATTGAAAAGCTAGCCTTCTAAAACGCCCTGATGTCGACTGAATTCTTCTTCCACAACCTACTGAATGCACACTTTTATGCAGTTACACTCAAAATTTGTCCAAAAAAACCAAGGTAAGGTGTAGGTGTAAATGAGCTCAACACAGCCTATGTATTTTAACGAAAAATATGCGAAAAACCTAGATTTTTGTCAAAATCGGAAGATTTTGGCTTACATGTACATTTCCCTCAACCCCATCAGATGTCCTATCTCAGGAATTGAAAATGTACCACCTCCTTGCCGAAATGCTAGCCCATATCTGCTAAAATAGGCTAGATTGACGATTGTACAGCATAAAGATAAGTACTCAAGAAAAGGTGTTCTTTTCCTAAAAATTTAACAAAAGTTCCGATAATTTCCGAGGTCTCTAACTTCGGAATCGGAATCGGAACCACTACCTCTGATAGGTTGATGATTGATTGATTGTAGGGGGCGGGATAGGAATACCGATCCTCTGATCGGACTCGGAATCGGAATTCCGGTCGTTCCCAACATTCCACTTTTAAAACCCATTTACCAGCTCATAATTTTCTCTCAAGAGAAAGCTGAGTTCTGCCTGCTGTTCATTACGGGCAGAGGTTGTGGCTTACCCTCTCGCCTGTAGTCGCTACCCCATCCACTCCATGTATGCTGTTGTTAGAGGAATAAGTCGTGGAATGGCGCTCAGATTAGGGATATGTTTGACAAAAGTCGATCCCCAAACTCCGGAAATGGAGGGTTATAAAATCGCTGAACTTGTTACATAGTTATAAAATAGCTCAACCAGTTCGTAAAGACTGACAAGACGCAATAAATAGATAGCATTCTTGCAGAAAGCTAGAAGATGATAATTCCTATTCGATGTTTCACGTGCGGAAAAGTGATCGGAAACAAATGGGATGCTTACCTTGGTCTTTTGCAAGCCGAGTACACTGAAGGGTAAACTGGTTATTGCATACATGTAACAGGTCGTCACCGAAGGGGACTGGGGTCTGGCGCCGGCCGGGGGTGTGACCCCAAATTCTAGTGAGGTGGTTAGGCACTAAAAACGCTCAAAAATCGCTAATTTTGGGCTCAAATGCAGCTACAAGTGTCTGAATTTGTAAAAAAATCGCAAAAATTTGCTCAAAAAATTACTTGCCATAAAAATCGGAGGGGGTGGGAAAAATCCTTTCGGTGGCGGGTCCCCATCGGGGGCTCTGGCCTAAGTCGGATGGGGAGGCAGACCCCCTGTTACATGTATGGGTTATTGGTGATTATTTACAATGTACGCTTCATTTGTCAATAGAATCCAGAAA
>JASANB010001189.1:0-67266 GCA_030248155.1 Sabatieria punctata
CATGGTGGGGGGGCATATGGACCAAGAATCGATCCATAGAACAGAAAACAACTGGCGTTAGTAAGCCATAAGCGCAACACAAGATCCACACGACTCAGACGCATTCAGCAGTGCCGTGGCGATTGCCTTTGCGCGGGTGTAGTTATTGGCTAGTTGGGCTTTGGAGCTAAAAAGTTGATATCCTGTTCTTTACATCTTGGATACTGACTCCAATAACTACACCTTTATTCATATATCCACTATTGTGATAGGGGATACTTTGCAGAGATTTACTTGTGCTCAAAATAATAAAACTTTTTGGCATAGCTCTATGTGTAACGTTTTTGTCATTTTTTCTTGTTTTTTTTGGCGCACCCTAACTTGGGGGTAACCTATGATACCAGTACACAGTCCCCGAACGTGAGGTACCATATATGGTGCTACTGCCCTAAGTACCGGTACCACCATATACAGTCAGGCACTTAACTCCGTCACCTTATATGGTGTCGGTACCATGGTACTGGTAACTAGGGTAGTGGTACCATTATATGGTACCCCACATTCGGGGCCTGTGGTGGTACCGTACATATATGCATGGGACCCCTACCTTCGCATTAGTACCGGTACCGGGGTACCATACCACTCTATTCAGATTTCGTACCATATATGGTACCCATGGCCATCTGTAGGGGTACCATATATTGTGCCGGTACCATGTATGGTATCACTACAGTCGCCGAACGTGGGGGTACCATATATGGTTCCGGCACCATAAACGGCGTTAAGTTCCTGACTGTTGTATGTGCAGGTAGCCAAGTTTTGTTCTAGGTCGGTGGTTTGCAGCCAGAAGGGAAACTGCAATTACTGGACACAATACCGCTGTTGAAGGTGCGTCCTCCGCAGAAATGGATGCAAGAACTGCTGAAAAACATTGGTACCGACAAAGCTTGGTCGGCCGCCCTACTTCTCTACGCTCTTGGCAGCTTGCCAGACAGATTCAAACCTTTGGTAGAGCCTCAGACGGTCAGGTAGGGTGCTTTTCTCTTAGCTACGCATGTAAAGCGGGCTCCCCTACCGATTATGGCCAGACCCCCAGGCTAGAACTGCCTGCCGAGACTATTTTTCGAGCCCGCCCTGCAATTTTTATGCGACAATTTTTTACAAAACATTACTAAAGTTGCCTGTACAATCATTTGATTTGTATTTGATTATATCAGCGTTTTTCATACTTTTGACAGTTCCTGGCCGGCGTGGGAAAGGTTTTTTCGTCAGGTGGGGGGGTCGAGGCCAGTTTCTCCCAGAGGGGGTCCAAAGTTTCATAAAGCTCCAAAATGCCTGGAAATACGTTTTTAGCACGTTTTTCTCAGTAAGCAATCAGTCAATCAATTTTAAGCTGCGAAATAGCGTTTTAGAGCTAAAAACAAGCAAAAATCGACACTTACCCTTACGGGTCACTTAGCTACAGGGTGTCCCAAAATTGACAACATTTCTTTTTGCTGCCATTTTCTCAAATTTTGACCAAATTGTCTGAAATTTGAAACATAAGTGCCGAAATAGTGAGAATTTTATGTGTTAAAGTTTGGTGCATCAGGATTTGCTGTTCTTTGGACACCCTGTGAAAAGCAAAATCCGAGGGCATTTTAGCAATTTTTGCGTCTGAAATTGCAAAAATAATCGCAGAAATTTGCTCAAAAAATTATTTGCCAGAAAAATCGTAGGGGCTCAGAAAGATCGCCTTGCGAGGGTTCCATCCGGGGGTGTGGCCTAAGTCGGGTGGGGGCTGAACCCCCTGTTACATGTATGGTAAGAGGTTTTTAGTTAATCTTATGCATTTCCCGCTATTAATGCGCTATAAAAAGCTTTAATTAGGTCCATTTCATGCTGTATTTCGTATCGAGTTCAGTTTGTTGGGTCAAGAAGCTTTATCTCTGTTCCTAATCGTGTGTTTTTAAGGACAAAATACCACGTCCAAACGGAAATGCATGCCCTATCAGAGTTTCTCTTAATATCCCACCCCATTTGGCGGCAATCTTTTCAAAAAAGGAATTATTTTTTGATTAAAAATAGATAACTATTAGCAGTGTTCACGAAAATTCTTGTAAAAATCAACTTCAGTATTTCAAATGTGGCCGATTTACTGGTTTAAAAATAATTAATTACAGTCTGTCATAAGAAGTTATAGCAGAACATTCTGCTAACTTTATTTAATGACGGAAAAAGGGCGTCGTACATAAGACCAATTACGGATCTAGCTGTTACATTGCAGTTTCTTACCTTTTTCGCCTTTCATTCAATTTGAACATTCCTAAGGTCCGGGTACCCCCATAACCACCTGAAGCAGACTTTTGTTCCTAGACCCACCCACCAAAATCGCCAAACCGGTAGACAAGCCCCAACCATTTTTCTGGCCCATCCACTGTTTAGAAGTTAAGTTCGGCTGATTTCCCAAAAAAGTCGAAAGATCGCTGTAAAATTACCCATTTTTTCTAAAAAAAGGTCGCCAAAATTTCCGGCGGTCAGGGCCTTGAAAAACGAGGGGTATGGGTAACCTGTAACATCTGTGTACAGTATTTCTGCTATTGCTCGCACTGTATCGACAACCCGTCGCAGTTGTGTTTCAAAATGAGCGGCGCCACATAAAAGCGGCTAATTTATAGAGCAGAGCAGGTCGACGTGTGGCTCTACCGGTTTGTTTGTGAATTGATTTCTGCTTCGAAAGTGTTTGATACAAATTTCCAATTATCACCTGAGCGTAGTGACTACTCAGGCGCAAAGGAAACTGTTATGTTCTTGTGGTCAGCTTGGCTGCTAAATTTGCCCGTAGACCTAATGAGTCGACCCTTTTTGTTCAGTGTCCGCTTTTCGCCTGTCATCAGGTATCGGAGTCCGTACAATAGCAAAAATGCCTAAATCTAATATTTGCGTAGCTGGTCCAAAAATCGTTTTTCAATGGACAGCTACATTACAAACACCAAAATTGCTAAAATCATCACATGTAAAGCAGCGATTTTAGCTGTACTTGAACACAAAATTGCTATTTTTGACGGTTTTTTAGCCGAAAAATTGCGATTTTTGAGTGCCCAACCAGACTCCCTAGAATTTGTGCTCAGACCCCCCCCCCCCCCCGAACCCCCTCCCGCTTCGGCGGATGAGCTGTGTATGGTAACAATCGCAAATCTCAACCGATTTGAATGATAAATGAATGATACTCTGCTTACATGTAGTTTCCGATATATTTGCGATCAAAGTCGGAACAGATTTCCGCTATGAAGAAAACGGTCTTTTCTTATTCCATTGCACTTTCTACAAAAACAGATTCCTTCTGCTGAAGGCTATTGAGACTTTACTGGTGAAGTAACCGAGAGTGTCATCAGTAAAGCTTCATTATTAGGCCTTATACAGGTTGTTTAAAAACGAGAATTTACATCCAGCTTTAGTTTAAGTGATTGGATTTTTTAGCTTTATGTAGTACTCGAGTCAGTGGTTCCTTCTTGACCGGTGACCAGCCAATCGGCCATTGCGCGCTCTTTCTAACGAGACCGAAAGCTAAAAGATCGTTCTGCTCAAACTGAAGCTGGAAGTAAATTCCCGTTTTTTTAACAACATGTAGCGATATGTAGGATTTGTTTTATTATGAATTGCAGCGTAATATAATAATAATCGCTCTTGTTCATTGCCAGAACAACTGTTTTGACCTTGACGGAAAGCAAACATCTCAGGAACTGAGTAGAGCAGAGTATCTATAAACAGGGTGTGCCAAAAAAAACAACCCAGCAGATTTTTCGCTGTAGCAACCGCAAATCTCAACCGATTTGAATGAATCCTTTTTTAAATGAAAGATAAATAAATCCTTAAAATACTGCTGAAATTTTCATTAATGTACTCTGCTTAGTTCCTGAGATATTGGCTTTCAAAGTCAAAACAGTGATTTTGGCAGTGAACAAGAGGGATTTATTTATTATTCTGCACTTCGTGATATAACGGATTTCTGCTACTGTTAAGGGCTCTTGGAGGCTTTACAGGTGACACAGAAACTCGGTTTACTTCAACACTAAAGTATCATTAACCCTAGCAGTAGGAATCTGCTTTATTATGAAATGCTACGGAATCGCTTTTGTTCTTTGCCATAATCTGTTTCGACTTAGAAGGCAAATATCTCAAGAACTAAACTGTGAATCTCAATAAAAAATGCACCAATCTTTGAAGAATTTATCAATCTTTCATTCCATACATGTGCATGGTAGGCGGCTCAGGGGGGAACGGCCAGGTCTCCGTGCGTAGTTGCCTGGATATAGGTGTAAATTTTCGGCGGGAAATTCAAATTTTGGCGGGAAATTTAAGATGCATTTTGCGAGAAAGTCAGCTTTGGTGCCGAAGAGAGGGGGCAAGCAGGGCCATCTCACGGATCTGGCTGATATTTATATCTATTAAAATAGAGCACAGTCGAAGACCAACGGTGCATGCCCGGCCGCCAGCAACCCCCTGGAACCGGAGCTACACCCCCTCAAAGTTGGGTCGGCAGCAATTTTCGGGCTCATTTTAATAGCTCTGACACCCTCCATTCAAACGATCACCTTTCATTCGTTTCTTAAGCTAGGATCTCGACTCGCATATGGTTTTGTAGCTGGTCCAATGGCCTTTCATTTTCTGGTACCCCCGTTTCCAGATCGTAGCTGGTTACCGAGATATTCGCCGAAAACTGCGAAATTTCCACAAAATGCCACTCCGTTTTTTTTCGAAAAATCTTTTTAACTTTTTGTGCAAAGGCCCTGCCAAGCTAATGTCTTAACAAAAGTTAGGCATGAGTTGGCCAAACAAAATGAGCGCACTAAAGTGTGCGGTTAGGGGGGGGGAGGGGGGGTATTTTGGCCTCTCAAAGGTGTTCGAAAAAAATTTTTTTCTGCAAAGCTTAGCTGTTAGCATACTGTTATATGCAGTTTTGTGTGCTGAGTTCGAAAATGCATTCAGTTTAGCTAGATTCGCTCTGGATCGGGAGAAATTGGCGTCCAAAGTTGAGACCAACCCTTTTTCTTGACTGGCACTACTCGCTGGTATGACCATTAACCGCGGTGCAATGCAGTTTTTCTTATGTAGTTTTTGCTGCTGATTCCGAAAATAGCTTTATTTTTGCTCTACGTTGCCTACTTTTGAAGATATCGGCATTTTCATGATTTGGGAAGAAAACGGCTGCACTTGCTACAACATGCTTGTTTGAAAGGTGACTCAATTCAGTCGCATCTAGGGTACAGAGCCATAAAAATTTATATCACCTAATGCAGTTTTTGCCGCTGATTACGAAAATGACATCTGTTTTTCAATCTGACTGCTCCTGAGCGACTTATGTAACTTTTATGCCCTGATACTCAGACAATAAGTTATCTGTCAAATCTGGACCTAATATGGTATCTATCTGGTGCAGTTTTTTCCGCTGATTCAGAATATCATCATATTTTTGCGCTACGGCCACTCGGTCGCAAGTTATGGACTTCCAAAGTTTCATTAAGAAACATGCCATGAGAAGCTGTAATCCTGAAATAAATGTTCAGTGTTCATGCATTTCTGAAATGAACCTTTTGTCAGTCAATAGTGCACCCGACCTATTTTGACCCGCTGAGTTCAAAAATGGCGTTTGTTTTAATCTATAGTTACTCCTTTTGGAGATATATGAATATTAATGCAAATTTTGTTTGATCAGTAATATCTCAAAATTGAACAGCAGTAGAGAAAAACAAAGGTCATTTTTTAACTCAGCGGGTCAAAATAGGTCGGGTACACTATTGACTGACAAAAGGTTCATTTCAGAAATGCATGAACACTGAACATTTATTTCAGGATTACGGCTTCTCGTGGCATGTTTCTTAATGAAACTTTGGAGGTCCATAACTTGCGACCGAGTGGCCGTAGCGCAAAAATATGATGATATTCTGAATCAGCGGAAAAAACTGCACCAGATAGATACCATGTTAGGTCCAGATTTGACAGATAACTTATTGTCTGAGTATCAGGGCATAAAAGTTACATAAGTAGCTCAGGAGCAGTCAGATTGAAAAACAGATGTCATTTTCGTAATCAGCGGCAAAAACTGCATTAGGTGATATAAATTTTTATGGCTCTGTACCCTAGATGCGACTGAATTGAGTCACCTTTCAAACAAGCATGTTGTAGCAAGTGCAGCCGTTTTCTTCCCAAATCATGAAAATGCCGATATCTTCAAAAGTGGGCAACGTAGAGCAAAAATAAAGCTATTTTCGGAATCAGCAGCAAAAACTACATAAGAAAAACTGCATTGCACCGCGGTTAATGGTCATACCAGCGAGTAGTGCCAGTCAAGAAAAAGGGTTGGTCTCAACTTTGGACGCCAATTTCTCCCGATCCAGAGCGAATGTAGCTAAACTGAATGCATTTTCGAACTCAGCACACAAAACTGCATATAACAGTATGCTAACAGCTAAGCTTTGCAGAAAAAAATTTTTTTCGAACACCTTTGAGAGGCCAAAATACCCCCCCCTAACCGCACACTTTAGTGCGCTCATTTTGTTTGGCCAACTCATGCCTAACTTTTGTTAAGACATTAGCTTGGCAGGGCCTTTGCACAAAAAGTTAAAAAGATTTTTCGAAAAAAAAACGGAGTGGCATTTTATGGAAATTTCCCAGTTTTCGGCGAATATCTCGGTAACCAGCTAAGATCTGGAAACGGGAGTACCAGAAAATGAAAGGCCATTTGACCAGCTACAAAACCATATGCGAGTCGGGATCCTAGCTTAAGAAACGAATGAAGGGTGATCGTTTGAATGGAGGGTGTCAGAGCTATTAAAATGAGCCCGAAAATTGCTGCCGACCCAACTTTGAGGGGGTGTAGCTCCGGTTCCAGGGGGTTGCTGGTGGCCGGGCATGCACCGTTGGTCTTCGACTGTGCTCTATTTTAATAGGTATAAATATCAGCCAGATCCGTGAGATGGCCCTGCTTGCCCCCTCAAAGCTGACTTTCTCGCAAAATGCATCTTAAATTTTTGCCCAAAGTTTCGGCTAAAAATACGAAATTTTCGGTTAAAATTCAAAAATTTGCGCTAAACATCAAATTTTCGACAAAAAAATTGGCAAAAAAACACTTTTTGACCGAAACATTGCCAAAAAAATCGAAATTTTCCAGAAAAATTTGAAAAAATTTCGGGTTTGGTGCGTAGTTGCCTGGAGGAGGGGTGCGTAGTTGCGTAGTTGCCAAAATTGATTTCTGTGGCTTAAAAACGCATCTGGAGGCTTTCTAGCAGCCTCTAGCAACGTTTGGTAGATTTTTATTTTCGTCCCCCCTGTCCCCCCTGGGCACCCCCCATGCACATGTATATTTCATTCAAAAAAGGATTCATTCAAATCGGTTCAGATTCATGGTTGCAAAAGTAAAAAATCTGCTGGGTTGTTCTTTATCACTCTTGTTCATTGCCAAAATCTCTGTTTTGAATTTGAGGACAAATATCTCAGGAACTAAGCAGGCTATCTTAATAAACGGCACATCAATCTTTCACGAATTTATTTATCTTTCATTTAAAAAAAGATTTATTGAAATCGGTTGAGATTTACGGTTGTTACAACAAAAACTCTGCTGGGTTGGCACACCCTGTATTAACGTTTCATCAATATTTCAAGAATTTATATGTCTTTCACTCAAAAAAGAGCTTAATTCAAATCGGTTGAGATTTGCGTTTGCTACAGTAAAAATGTTCGGGGTTCGTTTTTTAACAGTCAGGCACTTAACGCCGTTTATGGTACCATATGGTGCCGCCACTAGCCTAGGTTCCGGTACCATATGCTGTCAGTACCATAAACGGCGTTAAGTGTCAGACTGTATAATGAGCACAAAAGCCGGGAATACCATTTGGCAGAGTTAACTTTCAGAAATCTCTTCAAAGTCTGGTTCGCGGGCATCCATTCTCTGCCGTCACAAATGCTGACTTTCGTTCCGTACGCACTCAGCGAGTTAGAAGCTACTCTTCATCTTGCGCCGTCTGACATAGAGCCTACTTTTGACGCAAGGTTTTGGCCACTAATTGAAGAGCGAGTGAGCAAGTTGGACCGAGAGAAGAATGTCTTTTATCTGCTCAGAGCTATCATCACCTTTAAAGCCACTGTCAGCGATCGATTGTTGGTTGAGCTGTTCGACCGGTGTCAGACCAATTCTGCCGCCGGCGCCTCCAATCTGTTGCAATGTCTGGCGCAGTTCAACTCCTTGAAGACGGTCCACCCCTCGCTCATTGTTATTAGGTATATTACCCCAAATTTTGGGAGGGGTTGGGCACTAAAACGCTCAAAAATCGAAAAGATCGCAATTTTTGGGCTAAAAATCGCAAATTTGGGCTGAAATACAGCTAAAAAGTGCTGTTTTACAGTCGATTTTGGCAATTTTTGTGTCTGAAATTGTAAAAAATCGGCAAAAATTTGCTCAAAAAATTACTTGCCAGAAAATCCGGGGATCGGAAAAATCATCTCTGGGTCCCCATCGGGGGGGGCAGACCCTCCCTGTTATATGTTCAGTTTTACGCATTTTTAACTAAAAGTATCTGCTCAGCCCGACTTAGACCAGACCCCCTCCACTGAGATGACTTTTCTGACCCCTTCCTTTCCCAGATTTTTCTCTCAAATATTTTTTCGCACGTTTTTACAATTTTTTGAATTTTAGACTCTAAACTTGTGTGCAAAACAGCACTTTGTTACTGTATTTTAGGCCAAAATATTTTTGCGATTTTGAGCGTTTTTTAGTACCCAACCCACCTCTCCTAAAGTTTGGGTTCACTCAGACCCACAACCCCCTCCCTCGGTGACCTGTTACATACTGTACGTTTGATTTACGGCAAAGATTGTTGTTGTTCTGTTCTACTGCTCGCTCTAAAAACCTACTGTAGTGCCGAATTTTCTGTCGTAATAGAATTTACAACAGCTCGCGATTTCTATAATACTCCGTCCAGCCTATAAGAGTTTCTCACCCATTGAAGCGTGCTATGCGGTCTCCAAAATGCTATACGGTATTTATTACACCGATCCCGTCCCTTTTTATACACCCTTATTACACCTATCCCGTCCCTACTGTACGTACGTACATAGGTTAAGTAGGCTAACATTTCAGAGACCTGTTCGTGTTGTGGTGTTCGGGCTTGTCAGAGCTTCGTGGATTTCACATGACATTCGGACTGTGGGCGGTTTACTGTCACAAGCTCAATCCAACATCTTTCGTTGCTGATTTCTGGCCACTTTACTGGAAAGCCATCCAGAACCACAGTCTACAGCCTTGGCAAACCGCACAGATACAGGAGTTTGTCTCTGTGTACAGAACTGATATTTCTTCCGATTTGGTCTGCAAGTTTCAGCGATTAACGGCTCAGTGATTGTTTATCAGAGTATGAAAACAGATAAAAGATTCTTGTCAATACTGAGAGTGTTTGTGCTAACCAATGCACTACATATAACCGAGCTAAATAGTCATTGGGAGATATTTATGCTCTGTTCTGCGTTCTAAACTGATTTCACAATGTACTAGGGATGGCCAAAGCACGTGCGCGCGGCGCGGAATAGAAAATACAAAAACACAGCCAAAAAGTGGTCCAAAATGTTTTTTTCAACTTCAAGCGCAAATGCTTTTTTGTGTTCCGTTATTGATAGGAGGATGTGATGTATTTATATGAAACAGAGTGTGAGCTATAGAATAAGATGCATATTGAATCATAATTCGGCCGTTAAAGAGCATTTTTCTCTCGAAAAAGGAATTCGTCGTTTTTCAATGTCTATTTTCTGCTAAAAGGAGACTTGATTCAAATTTTGTTCAACCGATTTTAAAATCACCGCAACTCGTTACCTATATAGCACCGCTTTTTTTCTTTCCGCACTTTGGCATGGTCCCCACAAATTTGATTCTTCCTTAACTACTGAAAATCGGCTTTTTTGTGGATTTTTTTCATGTTCCTCGTTCTTGTGAAAAAACAACAAATTCGGCGAAAGATGTTCAATCGGTTCCGTATACAGTAGACTTCAGGCTTTCGACTGATATAAGAATTGGCTCTCTGCTGTTTGTCGTTAACCCCACAAACGATGTTGAAGTTTCTGTAACCCTAAATTTTTGCCATTTCAGGCTTTTATTGTACCCAACACTTGCAATCATACTTTTTTGCATTAATTTAGCTGGGTGACGAATATTCACATCTTTCTAGTAGATTTTAAACAATCAAGTTGGTTGCACCTTCGTAACACGCGCCATCGAAAATCAGCCACCGCTGGGACGGCGACCAAGTTATAAACACTAATTTACGCGATTTGATCCACGCGGCTGTTTTGAACCCGCATTTCTCCAATTCTTCATGAAATTATGTGCGGTTTTTTGCGTAAATAATCGCATCCGGTCATGCTATTGCCGTTTTAGCATAAATTTTGCTTGTAGCGCGAGTTATTCAAATCTGTTGCCCATAATTAAAAATGGTACCAAGTGCGCCATACAAAAGTTCTTCGCAGACGGACGCTTTTAGATCGCATTTTTCTAATTTTTCATGGAATCAAGTGCGGTTTTTTGCGTAAATTATCGCATCCGGTCATGTTATCGGCGGTTTTAGCATATTTGTTTTGCTGTAGCGTGAATTTTTGAAAACCATTGGCCATACCTAAATGTACCTGGGCGATGTTTTTGCTCGCGTGAAACTTTACTCTTCAGAATATGGGGCCGTCCATAAACTACGACGTTCAAAAATTCAAAATTTTGCACCCCCACCCCCCTCCGACGTTTTCATCATCACCCCCCATAAAAATTACGACGTTTCGGAGGCCCCCCCTGAGATAAAATTTTCGAATTTTCGTTCAAAATCTGAAGCTGCTTTTCTGACTGCGTAATCACAAATGAATAATAGAAAAATTTACGCCTGTGCACATACGTATTTACCAGTTAGTTTCACCAATCTTTCAAGAATTTATTTAACTTTCAGTTAAAAAAGAGTCATTCAAATTTCAAATGCTGGGTTGTTTTATCACTCTTGTTCATTGCCAAAATCAGTGTTTCAAATTTGAGGGCAAATATCTCGAGAATCAAGCAGAGCATCTTAACGAAAACTCTACCAATCGATAATTTATTTGTCTTTCATTCAAAAAAGATTTATTCAAATCGGTTGGGATTTACGGTTGCTACAGTAAAAAATCTGCTGGGTTGTTTTTTTTTGCACACCCTGTACAAATCACGCTAACATACTGTATGTTGTACAACTACAAAATTGTGTCAAAACCGTTTGACTTTCTCTGCATTCTTGCTTATTCTGCAATCGTCAAACCTTACCAAAAAAGGTAAAAAAATACGTCAACGTTTTGCCTCAACCCCCACCCCCCCCTCCGACGTTCTGCGACGTTTTTCGGGGTACTATCACCCCCCTCTCTGAACGTCGTAGTTTATGGACGGCCCCAAGTGTCCGTGCATAGTATGTTGTTAAGGAACCAATCAACACCACCTGTGCTCACAGTC
This sequence comes from Sabatieria punctata, assembly GCA_030248155.1. NCBI lineage: Eukaryota > Metazoa > Nematoda > Chromadorea > Araeolaimida > Comesomatidae > Sabatieria > Sabatieria punctata. Next base: position 11,462 of record JASANB010001189.1, read on the forward strand.
TTATTTTATCTGTATTTGATTTGTTGATCGCGCGTAAGATGCCCGAATCAAAGCGCCATAGAGATAGTGTGTAGATACTTTGTAAAAGAATTTCTAAAATGGTAAGAGCAGCATTTCAAAGAATGGCCTGAAGAATTTACTCTGAAAAAGAATTCCTAAAATGGGAAAAACTGTACAGTTCAAAGAATGGCCTAAGAATTTACTTTGAAAGAGAATTCCTAAAATGGGGAAAAAACTGCATTTCAAGGAATGGTCTGAAGAGTTAGCTTGGAAAAAATTCTTAAAATGTACGGAGCAATGCCATCCAGAATATTTCTACTGCTTCCTGTCTGCAGCCAAGGCTGGATACTTAGCCATCACTTCCAGGTAATCCATGAATATACCCTCATCTCCCACCGGTGTCTTTACTCACCGTTTACTCTATGATTCAATGATTCCGTTTTCTTTCAGATTAGGATTAAAGTACATACGCTTAGGTTGTTCTAATTTCACATCCTTATTTCTGAAAATGCTTCTAGCCAACACCAACAGTGGCTCATCAGCAGGTCTCCGAAACATAACATTATCCCAGTATTCCGCTTACATTTTCAAGAGTTCACTGTAAAAGGAGTTGACTGCTTTTCACCTCATTCCAATCAAAACAACCTTTATAGAAGTGTTAAGATTCCTCCATATCGATTGAGTTTTCGCACGCCAATCGCAGCTCATTTGCACGGAGAACTCTTTGCTAATCTAACTAAAGCCTAAAAACTGTCCATATAGGCGGTTAGAGGTTGCAATCATTCAATTTCCATTTTCTTCGAGCATTCTTGATGCACTGCTAGTTCTGACGCCCAGACGCTTCAAACGCCGCATTGACGGTCAGAATATAAGCGTATTTAACGCTTGTAGAACGCTTGTTGGAAAAGAAAGAACAACAATTCAACAAACCGAAAGAACAGTACACAAGCACATAAAACTGTAAAAGAAAAGTTTACAGAACTCGTGTACATCTGTTGTTATACTCAACCATGGTGAAAACTGTTTTGCTCGATTTTTACTCTTCCATGTTGGCGATAATTTTCTAGGTGTGATAGATCCAAGTGCGAACGTTGGGTGCCATCTGTTTGCACTTCAGCAGTGCCACCATTCCCATGCGCACTTCTTTTTGTCGCTTCAGGTAGATGTAAAAGTTCATCATGGGATTAATGTTGGAGATTATCCAGCTCCACACGCCTAACATGGCGTAATCCAGGTCGGGAATCTGGTAACATACCTGAAAGGGAGACCTGACAGAGTAAAACATCTATATTCTTCATAAGTGGTAGTCGTTTTTCAAAATGCCTCGTCCTTATTACGCCCTTTTTTCTTAGGAATCTCTACTGTATGTAGTGCGGCGAGCTAAGACGGCCTAGCAATTTTTCGAGTTTTCCAAATAATTTCAAATGGCCGCCATTCCGTCAAATTTCAACGGAACGAAAAGATTTTTGGCATGATTATTATTATTTGTTAAGACTTTGCTTTGGCCAAGTCCTAGCCCGCTAGCCTTCTGTAGCCTCGAGTTATACCCTTCCGAAATAAACGGACTGAATTTTCAGCCGTCAATTTTGTACGTAAATACAGTATCTCACGAACCCTTCATCGGATCTTTCCCAAAATTTGCAGGTTAACCAATCTTTATATGGGCTTAAGAACCTGAAGTGCTCATCTTTCTAGCACAACCGGTTAAAATCTAGTGGATTTTTAGTTTCAGTTAAGGTGCAAAATTAGCATTGTCAAAAATGAGGGTGGTGCCCTCTAAACATAAATCACGGTTGTATGGCCTAATTTAGGTGTTCATTGCGTTGCCTTAGTTAGTTGATGCGATTGTAATCCACGACCCCACTAGTTCGTATAACCCTGCGTTCTGTACAAGGAAGGATAACACCCTCGCTTTTGAGAATGCTAATTTTTGACCTTGCCCGCCAGACTTTAACCAGTTGTGCTAGAAAGCTGAGCTCTTTAGATTCTTAAGTCCATAGAAAGATTTGTTAACCTGCAAAATTCGGGAAAGATCCGATGAAGGGTTCGTGAGATATTTATGTTCAAAGTTGACGTCTGAAAATTCGGTCAGTTCATTACGGAAGGGCATAACTCCAGGCTACAGAAGGCTAGCAGGCTAGGACTTAGCCAAAGCAAAGTCTTAACAAATAATAATATACGTGCCAAAAATCTTTTCGTTCGGTTGAAAATTGACGGAATAGTGGCCATTTGAAATTATACAGAGAACTCGAAAAATGGCCGGGCGGTCTTTTTTTGGCCAACACTGTATGTAAATATACATTTATGTTCGAGTATTATTATTATATATACATATTACAACGGCGACGCTTAACAGTCAGATAGACAATAAGTATACCTGCACCACCAGCGTAGGAACGGCGTAGAATATGAAAGTACAGACCGCACTGAGAGCCACAGTGCGAGTGAATCTTCTCTGTCTGGCCAGACCCAGTTCGGTGTCGCTGTTTCTCCCAGCCGTCACCTGTCTTCTGTGGCGTTTGTGGATGAGCCATAGAGCAATGTAGAGGAGAATGCTTCCGAACGAGCAAACAGTCATCTCCCAGAAAAAGAAACTGTAGTCTGCCGGCAGTACTGCGTAGCCGGTCAGACAGATCTGAGTTACGTTGGGAGAAGTGCTGGGCCAGACCCTCACTCCCATCAGGATGTATTGGGTGAGCAGTGTGCCATAGACTGCGCCCACCAGTTTCAGTGCGTAGCTACGACTGAATGACAGATAGTGGATTGGTCTACTGACCGCTAGGAACCGATCCACCGATACCACCTAGAAACTGAAGGGGGTTCACCGATTAAAACAAACAAAACAATGGGGATGTAGGGATGGGAGTCTGGTCTGGCCTAAGCCGGGTGGGGCAAACTGAGTAAGATTGCGTACCAGCAGCATAACAGCGGACAACGGTTGTCCCAGAACCCAAAACAAGTTGGGAGCTTTGAAGAAACAGTCTCTCCGACTGGCTGGCTCGAAAGCAGAGCCGTCAATCAGTTTAGGTATACGGTAGAGTCCTAAAACAGCAGTAGATCTGTTAGAGTAGAGTGTGTCTGCCCTGCACAACAAACCTCCTAAGAGAGTTCCGGTTCCACAAATGGCATCTGCCAATGCCAGACTACCTACGATTAAATACTCTTTCAAAACTCGCAGAGCCTTGTGTCTGAGAATAGTAGTGACCAGGAGACCATTGCAGATGAGCAAGACAAACCCCTCAACTACGTAAATGCTGAATCTGAATATGTTGACTCGCACCGCTGCATCTGAGTTTGCTGTAGAGTTGGCCATGGGATGGGAGAACAAGATCCAAATGGCGATTTCACCTTACATTCGTTTAAAGGAAACAGCTGCTTGAACATGCAAAGCATTAACTGAGCTAGATTGATGCAAAGTCCAATTGTGATTCAACACGCAACTCAAGCTAGAGACCTGCACAGGCCGCCTTTTTGACGGCCCGGCCCGGCCCGGCCTGTCCGGAAAACCCAATTTTTGCGGCCCGGGCCCGGCCCGGCCCTTATGAAAGTGCGATTTTTGTGGCTCGGCCCGGCTGAAATCCTCTAAAAATCCTCTGTATGGCGACCAGGCCCGGCCCGTGCAGGTCTCTAACTCGAGCAATGTATGTGTTTTGTGCTTTCGGTAATAGAGAGAGACCCTATGCACACACACCATCTTTCGAAATAGGAGAGATACCACTGAGCAAGTAAACAGTGCAATTTTTGGTCACATTAACCAGATAGCAAAGAGCGTTTTAGAGCGTGCAAATCTGAGTTACAATTACAACACACACCAGGGAATTGAACACAGCAGCACCTTTGCAGTTTAGGTCCAATCCCCATAAATGTAGATGAACTGTTGGCTCTTAGCAGCTTCCTGGAGAACCGTTGTTCAACTGTGCAAATTGGTAACTTTATTCGCACAACTACGTAAGACTGACTAAAGAGCTGAGAGTTCAAAGATTTCAACATAACAGCGCAAAGCAATTCGTAGCCTGCTACTACATACAGTCAAAGAAATAATACAAGACAGACTTATTTTTCGTCGGACCGACAAGCCTCAAAGGTCACATCAGTGCAAAGGACAGGAACTATACCTAACCTTTGGTGACAGAACAGGAGACACTGGGAAGAATTGCGGTTCTTCTGACCGTCGGGACAGAGGCATTCGGGTGTGTTTAGTTGCAGTTGGCAGGGACAAACAGAAAATGAGTCGTTTGCGCACTGGTACAGACAACTGTCGTTAGTGGTGTTTCGGTTCAGCAAACAGGGGTAGGTCGTCTGCAACAGAACATTGCATGAACTTTTGCTTCAGCTGTTGGAAATGATTTGTGATTATTTCTAAAGGTGGCATCAGTTTTTTTTTACTTCAGGGCAGCTATTAGACGAATCTGGCAGATTATATGTACGCTGTGCTGAAATAAAATTTCCGTTCAAAGCTGAAACTATTCTAAGTGTTGATTAGACGCTTGCGGTCACCTGCTGTGCTATGCTATGCTACGATTACGGGTCCTAATCTAAACTGTCTCGGGGCTTTGCCGACTGCCTGGCGCCAAATGGCTGCCACTCCGCCAATTTTCAACTGAATGAAAATATTTTTGGAACGATTATTATTAGTTGTAAAGAGTTATATTATGAAGTGCAGCGGAATAATAAAAATCGCTCTTGTTCATTGCCAAAATCTGTTTTCATTTTGAAAGCAAAAATCTCAGGCAGTAAACAGAGTAATCTGAATAAAAATTTCAACAATCATTCAAGAATCAATTTATCCTCCCAATTTAAAAAAAGGTATATTTAAATCGGTTGAGATTTGCGGATGCTACTGTAAAAAGATCTGCGTGGTTGTTTTTTGGGACGCTGCAAATTAACCTACCGAGCAGTGAAGGTGAGAGGTGAGCGCAGGGTGCGAGGAGTGTTTGTGAGGTTGAGACATGTAGAAGCCGTAAATAGTGAGCACCAGTCCCACACTAAGCATAACAGCCAGCACCCAGAGCAGACAGCAGCGCAACAACCAGCCCTTAGAGACCGAATCCGCTGCAGCTCGTGTGTGAGGCAGGGACAAACTCTGAAACGCACACAGCCTTTTACATAGAACGTGGTGTGCCTCCAGGACAGCATAAAGTAGCTACAGGCAGCCATAAACAGTACATACGTACATACATGCGTATACCGAAAATATAGTCTATAAATGTATTAGTAGTATTTTATGCAGGGTGGGCCATTTAACTTTCCCTGATTTCGTTTTCCTGTGCTTTTTGTGTTCGGTAATTGTATATGTACTAGGGTGGTTACTCCCTAGCTAGAAAGGCCACCCACCCGTCACAGTTTAGGGAAACCACCTCTCCCGACCCAAAAATACAAGTACTATACAAAGGGAATCAATCGTCGTCGCGTCAATTAGCCTTTACTACATACAGTAGTTTCCCGGTCGGACCGTAAATTGCCGTGCTACCGTGTCTACTCCATAAATTCGCGTCGAAAACCGTAAACGATATAAACGAAATAGGCTTCCGATAGATTCTCTTGGTATAGTAACAGCTGCAGTAGTACTAACAAATTAACTCAGAAATCACTAATTTTTAGCTTAAAATTCGCTTGAAAATCCTTTGGAAACCGAATTTGGCCATTCCGCTGCTGACATTTCGGTGGAATTTGTGTTATGTGAGCCTTTTTATCGCTTTTTTCTTGTTTTTAGCTCTAAAACGCTATTTGGCAGCTTAAAATAGCGATTTTTAAGCCTCCTTACTGAGAAAAACGTCCTAAATACGCATTTCCAGGCGTTTAGCTTTTTGAAATTTTGAAACCCCTCTGGACGAAAACCCCTTCCCCCTCTCCCACGCCGGCCCGGACCTGTTAGATGGTATGTCGAAAATCAATTTCGCTGAAATTTTAACACATGTGCCCAAATCCTATGAAATTTTACTGTTAAAAGCTTGGCTTAACTGACTTTTAGGGGTCCCTAATGAGGGCGTATATCTCAGGATCTAAGCAGAGCACATTAATGAAAATTTCAGCAATCTTTGAAGAATTTATTGATCTTTCATTTAAAAAAGGATTCATTCAAATCCGTTTGAGATTTGCCTTAACTGAATTTTATGGGTCCCTCCACTCCATTATACCTATATCAATTAATCACTTTCTTGCTTAGGCTTGGGCTTAGGTTTTGGGCTCAGGCTCAGGTTTAGGAGTCAACTGAATACGGTAGATAAAATTGAATTTTTTGTTAGGGACCCCTAAAAGTCAGTTTTGCCACCGCTGTAGCAACTGCAAATCTCAACGGATTTGAATGAATCCTTTTTTAAATGAAATATAAATTAATTCTTAAAAGATTGCTGAAATTTTCATTCTGTGCTGTGCTTAGATCCTGAGATATACGCCCTCATTACGGACCCCTAATAGTCATTTTTGCCAAAAGCTTAACCAAGTCTCTCACTTCAACCAACCGTTATGCACTTCCATAGTCCATGTGCATTTTGCGTTAAAATTTTAGCGAAATTGATTGACCAACACAAAAACTACAGCACAACGAAACCGGGGATAGATAAAAGGCACATATCAGTTCAGTGTCATGTATTTTCGACTTTGATCAAACCTAGAATTTGAAAAGACTAGACAGACAGACAGACAGACAGACAGACAGACAGACAGACAGACAGACAGACAGACAGACAGACAGACAGACAGACAGACAGACAGACAGACAGACAGACAGACAGACAGACAGACAGACAGACAATGACAGACAATGACAGACAGACAGACAGACAGACAGACAGACAGACAGACAGACAGACAGACAGACAGACAGACAGACAGACAATGACAGACAATGACAGACAGACAGACAGACAGACAGACAGACAGACAGACAGACAGACAGACAGACAGACAGACAGACAGACAGACAGACAGACAGACAGACAGACAGACAGACAGACAGACAGACAATGACAGACAGACAGACAGACAGACAAACAAACCGGGTTAGCAGAGTGCTGCAGAGCCCAGTCGATCCAAATGTGAGAGGTCGGGGCCGGTACACTGTTCTTGAACGTGGTGGGAACTGTCATTTCAAACGCAGCAACAGGTAAAACGTAGCACAAAATAATGCTCCTACCACCACAACTATCGCAAACTCTTGCTGGCTACCCAGTCTCAGGGAACTATAAGACCAACGTTTTACGCAAATTTTGGGTCCAGCAGCGTCATAAATTTATTCACTAACAGAAGCTTTACATTGACATGCAAAAGCACAGTGTCTCTTAAATGTATAATGTACTAACTAATGTGGTGATTATTCGATGGTGAGCGAGCACTGTCAATGCAATCCTCCTATACCACCGAGATATCGTAAGTATACAGGGTGTACATTTACATATCCCGCGGCGTTTCGCAAGCTCAGAACTTTTTTGTTAGTGGACCGAATCGGATGGATTTTGGATCTAATACGTGGACGTACTTGGCATTTTGCTGTTTCAAGTTTCAACAAATTCCACGCACTACATCACTGATCATCATTACTCTCCGGTATTTTTAAAAACTGCCGGAGATTTCCACTTAGTATCCACCCCACTTAATGACCCACTGGGATATTACATGGACCTTTGTTCCGCTTTATATCGCATGGGATATTACTTGGCGGAAATGTATACGTCAAATTTGTAATAATTTTCTTTACACACGCATACTGTATCTATGATAAAACATTGTTCCGGTTAATATCCCATGCCGTTTCCAGTTTATATCCCATGGCTTTGTCGGTAATGTTTTTACTGAGAAACGAGATTTTCCGTGTGATACTAAGTGAAAAACTCCGGTATTTGGTATTTTTCTTTGCGGTTGCATCTCTAATTCCAACCGCAGTGTGCGCCAACCACACAGACAAACAAACTCGTACCTTTTTTAATAATACGTAACCTTGGCGCAACGGAACAAGTAAAAGTAATGCCAAGTAAGATTAATAACTGCGTAACAAAGGAACTTTGGTCTGCAACAGATCATCACTTACCCTCACCTAGCGAGAAGAAAAGAAAACGATCGACTAAAACGAGACACGACAAGAAAATGAAAAGAATCAGAGAGGAAAACAAACAGTTGTATGCAGCGGCCTATCCAGCATTTCGCAATAGTGGCGTGGGTGTAAAATTTTGAAAGTTTCGCCTTCAAAAGCGCATTTAAAAGGCATTCTGAGCATAAAATAGACAGTTTAAGTACATAATTCATTAGTTTCTCTTATTTTTGACGGACTTCTTCATTCTACCTACAAACGCAAACGGGGTTTTCCCACCCTACACCCCCCTGGATAGGCCACACAAACTACCAGTAATAAATATGACGGCTCTAAAACGGAACTGATCACAATCAATCGATCAAGAGATCTAACTAATAGTAGAAAAAGATGAGACGGAAAGTAAACTAAAACAGCCAATCACTACGTAGTACGTACTGCACACGCAATTACAGTTTATCTTTGGTGGGGGCGCTAATGTAAGGTCGTCCTCCGTGTTTGCTCCACTCCAATTCGAACTCGTGCACCAGAATTTCGGCTCCCCGTTTACGCGTCAGCCCCGTTTCGTCCAAGCTCATCTCGCACATTTCTGGGTCGTCTCTACCTGAGAAAACATTGAATTCAAATTTGGCGCTAAAAACAGTCTTCTTTTCATGTGTCTGACAGATTTTTATGGAGTCTTTATATGCAATTTTAGGGTAGTATAACGTTTGCTACAGTTATCAACATACATGTAACAGGTCATCCGCCGATGGGGGGAGGGGGGGTTGGGGGTCTGGCGCCGGCCGGGGGGGGGGGGGTCTGAGCCCAAATTTCGGGGGAGGGGGGTGGGCACTAAAAAACGCTCAAAAATCGAGAAAAATCGCAATTTTTGGCCTAAAAATCGCTAATTTGGGCTGAAATACAGCTAAAAAGTGCTGTTTTGCAAGCGATTTTGGCAATTTTTGTGTGTGAAAGTGTAAAAAATTGCAAAAATTTGCTCGAAAATTTACTTGCCAGAAAAATCGGAGGGGGGGTCGGTGAAATCGTCTCGGAGGGGGGGGGGTCTGGCCTAAGTCGGGTGGGGGGCAGACCCCCCAGACCCCCCCTGTTACATGTATGGTTATCAAATATGGTACTACTAGTGTTGTTAGGTCTTTTTCAAGGAACCTTTTGAATTTCGAAAAATTCGTATTTTATTCAAGGTGTTCATACCTATTCTACAATCAGGCACTTAACGCCGTTTATGGAACTGGCACCGTATATGTTACCGGTACCTTGGCTATTCGCATCATATGGCACAGGCCCATATAATATGGTACTCCCACGTTCGTGGACTGTGGTGGTAATGCTACCCCTAACTTGGAATTGGTACCTGTACAGACATCAGCTACAGGGACTACAGGCAAATGTAGTTCCAGTTTTTAAGAAAGGAGCAGCGTCTAAGGTTGGCAATTATCGTCCAATAAGTTTGACATCAGTTCCCTGTAAAGTTATTGAATCAATAATAAAGGAGGAAATGCTAAAATTTCTTATTCAGGAAGGTTTGATTTCTGAAAATCAACATGGGTTTCTGTCTAGAAAATCTACAGTTACACAATTACTTTTGTGCATCAATGACTGGACTGAAGCTATAGATCAGGGCAAATTTGTTGAGGTTTTTTACATGGACATTGCAAAAGCTTTTGATTCTTGTGACCACAACATTTTGTGTGCTAAACTTAGAGCATATGGTATTAAAGGAAATTTGCTGAGTTGGATCAAAGCTTATCTTAGTGAACGCAAACAAAAAGTGGTAATCGACAGACAAATGTCAGGACCTGTTGATGTTACCTCTGGAGTTCCGCAAGGATCATGTTTGGGGCCATTATTATTTTTGATATACATAAATGATCTACCCAAACTCTTTGACAACAGTAGTGTAAAAGTACGTATGTTTGCTGATGATTGTAAAATGTATATTAATTTTCCAAAAGAGGGATATAATTTGGACGAATTTAAGGGTTGTATTGAAAATATTTTAGATTGGTGCGAAGCTGTAAAGCTTACACTTGCCTTGCATAAGTGCAATATTTTGCACTTAGGTGGGACAAATCCCAAACATCAGTATGAAATTAGAGGTAATCAAATTGAAAGTGTTAATGAAGTAAGGGATCTTGGTGTCCTGGTTGGACTGGACCATAACTCAAATTTGTGCTTTTCGAAACACTGTCTTAACGTTGCAAAAGAGGCTGCAGTGAAATCAAAATTGATATTTGCAGCTTTTTGTAGTAGAAATCCTGATTTTTTGCTTCAATTGTACAAAGCGTTCGTGCGCCCAAAATTAGAGTATGCCACCCCAGTCTGGAATCCTTTTAAAATGAAGGATATTAGGGTTTTGGAGAGCATTCAGAGGTCGTTTACACTGCGTCTGAACAAAAATGAAATGCAGGGTTTCTATATTGACCGACTTCGCAAATTTGACTTGGAGACTCTAGAAACGCGACGTATTATCATTGACTTACAGTACGTATACCGAATTGTGTACGGACTGAATGATATGCGTTTTGAAGACTATTTTGAATGGGCTAAAACCATGCGTACAAGAGGTCATGATAAGAAACTGTATCTACCTGTGTTAAAGAAAAACCTTAACTGTAGAAAGTTCTCATTCGCAGTCAGAACCATCCGGCTATGGAATAATTTACCTAGTGAAGTTGTCAATTCAAATTCTCTTAGTCTATTTACAAAAAGAATTAGTAGCCTGCCTATGTTTGATCTACCTTCGGCAACATAAGACCATACGTGGTCGTCTGTCTGCCGCGCCCAACATTTGTATTTCGTTCTTTCTGTGTTTGGGCGAAATAAACTTACTTACTTACTTACTTAGGGTTCGTGCGGCTTTTGGATAGCAGAATTCCCTGACCTTTCCCTGACTCTTCCATGACCAAAGTAAAAATTCCCTGACCAACCAGGGTGAGGAAACTGCAAACAATATAAAAAATTTTTTGAAAAATTGATGTAAATTGTAAAACGCATTTAAACGGTATTCAGCCGGTAAATATCCGGTTTCAGTTGTAGTGTATAAAATCAGAAGACTGATTTTCAAAAGGGCGTTGTGTAAAGATATGACAGGACAATTTGTCTTTGCTTGGCTGGCGGTGAGACGTTTCTGCTGCTATCAATTTTTTCCCTGACCAGACACCAAATTCCCTGACATTTTCCTGATTCCCTGACTTTTCCATGACTCCCTGACTTTCCAGGTCTCGCACGAACCCTGAGCTAGCATTTCGGCAGAGCGGGTGGTAAATTTCCGAATCCTGAGGGGTAGCGGGGTCTGAGGGGGGTTGAGGGTTGATGTTACGGTAAGTTAAAAAGTCCGATTTTCGACTGAAACTAAGGTTTTTACTCTTATTTTTCGCTAAAACAGGTTAAAATGAGCTATTTTGAGCTGATTTACACCTAGTATCATGCAGTAGCATGCTTTTATCAAAATTTACTATACAAAATTCTTCCTAAAATTTTGGGCTGAGTTTAGCTGAACGCGCGCTTTTGGTCAACAAACACCAACCAGCAATAAGGAGCAGCGGTCGTTTGTCGGGGTGCACTTCCATCTGCCGGGCGATCCACTGACCGTCGAAGTGAGCCCACCAGGTTCCACTCTTCCGCTCGACCACCTCCGATCCGTCTCCCAAGTGCCGGTGCCGGTCGGCCGGTCGGGTGAAAGGAACTCGAAAGTATCTTTGGATGCGATTGTCCGCAACTGTCTCAGTATTGCGCGACGTCGTGGTTGCACTGCCTATACAAATCAGTACATACAATGCCGGCACAGTTGGTGTAACGGTTTAGGCCGCAAAGCCACTGTGCGCGTGCTCGTGCGCTCATCCACTCGGCGGGGCAAGTTTCTTGCCGCAAAGAGTTGGTGGTCGGCACAAAGTCCCAACCATACATGTAACAGGGGGGGGTCTGGGGGGGGTCTGGGCCCCCCACCCGAAATAGGCCAGACCCCCCCCCCGGTTGGGGACCCCCCCCCCCCCCCCCCCGAGACGATTTCACCGACCCCCCCCCCCCCCTCCGATTTTTCTGGCAAGTAAATTTTCGAGCAAATTTTTGCAATTTTTTACAATTTCACACACAAAAATTGCCAAAATCGCCTGCAAAACAGCACTTTTTAGCTGTATTTCAGCCCAAATTAGCGATTTTTGGCAATTTTTAGCCAAAAAATTGCGATTTTTTCGATTTTTGAGCGTTTTTTAGTGCCCACCCCCTCCCCCAAAATTCTGGCTCAGACCCCCCCGGCCGGCGCCAGACCCCCCCCCACCCCCCCTCCCCCCATCGGCGGGTGACCTGTTACATGTATGGTCCCAACCCAGGCCACCGGAACTGGTGACAGCGAGTAGGTAAATGGGAACCAACTGGAGCTGCCTAAGCACCTATGTAGAGCTACAATAGCAACTACATACGGTTGGGACACAAGGAACGGGGACAGCTACACTGAGACCCGACCAGACTGACACCGAGCATGTGTTTAGGCTAGTAGCGAAGGAAGGGCAGGATGTGTGAGTGGGCATGACCCCATTTCCGACATTCCCCAGTTCCGACACTCCCCAGTTCCGACATTCCCCAGTTCCGACATTCCCCATTTCCGACACTCCCCAGTTCCGACATTCCCCATTTCCGACATTCCCCATTTCCGACACTCCCCAGTTCCGACATCCCCATTTCCGACACTCCCCAGTTCCGACATTCCCCATTTCCGACTTTTATACAGAAATACTCCTTTTTTTCAGCAATACTCTTTACAACAGAACGCTTTTAGCTTTACAACGTTTTCAAGCATTTCCCGGTAATAGCATAACAAAACAGCACGCATTTCCAGGTAGCAGTATTACAATAATGCTGAGGACTGCAGAACGAATACAATACAAATTTGTACAAGTACGTACTTAACTTACAGTGACAAATTGGTGGGCTGCGAAAAATTATACGAAACGCCCCTCAAGAAAGAAAACTCAGCGTCAAAGTTTAAATCGTTGCGGTTTTGCACATAGACATCCGTTAGATTGGCGATTCTTGCGTTGATCTCGGCATAGACCTTGTTCAACCGGATGACCTGCGCCAAGTTGCTGCAGCAGCACTGCCTCAGTTGTAGTCTGTTCAGAACGAAGCGCGTCTATAAAACGGAAGAAACTTGGAGATGGGTGGCCGCTCAACCGTTTCTTGAACCCTGAGTGCCAGCCTTCAACGTTATTATTCGATCTGCGTTGAACCTAAACGAAGTTCCGTTAAGTGTTTGCTCTAAACCGTCCATTTGCCAGGTACACGTTTACCTGAAACATATTCCACAGAGCCAACTCAGTTCCATTTAGCCACTGCCGTTCGAAATACGTCAGAAGCGCCTGTAGCCCAGAACCACACGCACTTGAGCACCATTTAGATCCGGAATGCATTCTTGAAGGTGACCGCCTCTTTCGACTGCCGCAGTCATTTCGATGTTTGTCCACAATCGGCCATTGCACCTTTTAGTCTTGTTGCAGATCCATTCCATTGCCGCTTGACTGCTCCATTCTTACCTTTCTGGTGTTCGCGATGCACATGGCCCGCAAATGCAACTGCGTCTTTACCTTTAGACGTCTTGAATGCGGTCACACCATCGACCCAGCTCAGCGCCATACTAACGGCGGGTGGCAACGAAAATATAAAGCGCAAACTGACCTCAGTTGCGCGCAAGGATGGTGCCAGTTGCGTGTAGGCCGGCCTACTGATAAGCGAAGTTTTATGCTAATTTTGTGTTCCTACACTGGTTATGGAGCCAGGTCAACTAAAAGTATCCTCACCTGCTACTAGAGCTACATTTTACCTTATCTTACGTGAAAGTCGGAAATGGGGAATGTCGAAACTGGGGATTGTCGGAAATGGGGATGTCGGAACTGGGGGTAAACCGTGTGAGTGCGTGATGGGCCCGCAGTATGGCCGCCCGGACAATCCACCCAGCTATCCAAGTTCATACAATACCGCTTCAATAATGTACAACAAGAAAGGGCGTATAAAAACACCGATTCGTCAGGGGTCCCCCCCGAAAAAAAGGCAAAAAACGCCTATTTTGCCTTAAATAAGCGAAAATTTCCTCCCTGGGGGGTGGGTGGGGGACGGGGGGTATGGCCGGCCGAGGAGGGTATGTCCAGCCGAGGGGGAGGGGTATACCCCCTTACCCCCCGACCCATGTATGGCCGAAAGGCAAAATTCGGTTGCCAAGTATGTTAAGCGGATTCTAAGCAAAAATTTAGTGAACTACATTTAGCCAGTTTGCTAATAGTACTTGTATTTTCTGCTCGTGGGCCTAAACTGTCTCTGCGTAGAGAGGAGTAGAGCATTAAAGCTAGAGGGGTAACCTCCCAACAAACCCTTAGTACATGCAACAGACTATCTGCCAAAGCGGAGGGGATTGGTGTCTGGTCCCGTCATGGAAAAAATGAGCTACTAAAATTGAAAATTTGGGCTAAACATCGCTAAAAAGCGTGAATTAAGGCTGGAATACAGCTAAAAAGCGCTGTTCAGGAATTTTAGCCCGACATTTTAGCCAAGTGTTTCAAACCTGAGGGGTGTAGCGACGGCTGATGAGTGACGGGGGTTTGAGGGGATGGTAAGCCAAAAAGTCCCATTTTTTTACTAAATCAAAGATTTTCGCTTATTTTTCGCAAAAATAGAAGCTATTCTGATGTCATTTACACCTAATCTAGGCATACTTTTATCATAATTTTCTATACAAAATTTTTCCAAAAAACTCCCGAGGGGGTAGCGGCGGCTTGAGGGGGTGGCTAGGTCAGAGCTTGAGGGGGTCAACCTTTGCCCATGTCTGTTTACAGGCAATTTTAGCGTCTGAAATACAAAAATTGCAAAATTACTTAAAAATCGGAGGCATCGTTACATGTTTGTCCTAAAATTACTTGCCAGAAAAACGGGAGGGGCTGGTTGGCCGGAAAAACGCCTTTCAGAGCTTCTGGGGAATACCTTCTTACAGGTCAAAACGGAGGGTAACAAAGTTAAGAAGTACTGACCGCTCTGTACCACGAAGTCCGGGGCTCTTTGTCCATCCGACTGCTGCTTCTGGTGCTGGTTACGCTCCTTCCACTGATGATAGACTTTGAGTCTGCGATGAAACTCAGCCCGACAGGCAGCCAGCAGTTCAATGTCTGCAAAACCAGTGCGTCTACACCCAACCAGCAGCCCAATTACCGGTTGCGAGAGAGAGAGAGAAACCCGATTAACAAGTGACCCGAAAAGGAAAACATTATACCAACCGTTTGACGTGTTAATTACATCCCTCAGATCCGCGTAGCGCCAACTGGTTAAGTCGCATTTTTGCTTAACTGCTGGTGAAGGGGGTCTGTAATAAACGAAAGGTAATACAGAGGTAATAATAGTATTACAAAAAGTATTACTTAGGAGCTTGAATATCCTCTACAGCGCTGTTACACTCTTTAGCCAAAGTAATGGCCAACTGATGATCTAATCTCTCCTGTTCCAACTGCACCATTCTCCGTTTTTCAGTCTCCTCCCAGATCCTCCTTTGCTGTTGCGCAACTTGCTGGAACGAACGCAAATTAGTGTCACTAGCGAAACGGTGGCACCTCTGGAAACAGTAACCACTATCTATCAATCATTTATTTTCTTTTTAGACCGGCAATTATTAGGAGAACCGGTCCGAGAATTAGTACCACCCTCGCGTGGCGTCAGAGAGCAAATTTATACCGTCTTTGGTGGTTATTATTTCGGCCCAACAGCCATGCCACCAACTCTGCTCTCTTCTTTTCTACTTTCTTTCCTGCTACTCACACCAGCAGCCGGGCAGTGTCAGTTAGAGCAGAACTGTTTGTTCGAGCTGCAAGAGTGTCAGCAGATTTTGGACGACCTGTTGGCCAGTGGACGCGATGTCTTCCCATCGCTGCATTTCGCCGATTGCGCTACTGCAGGACTGACATGTCAGCCGTTTCAACAATTCTGCGGCAACTTAGACCCGGACCGGCCAGAACAAGTGGAGTGCGTGGACGTCAATGACGCCAAATGCGAACAAGCGCTAAGAGAATGTTCGTGTGGAACAACCACCTTGGATGTACCTACTACCACCACTATCGTCTCAACAGTTCCGGTGACTAGCAGCAAACTTACTACAGTTGTTAGAACTGTAAAAACCACTACTACTAAAGCAGAAACGACAACAGAGCCAGCCAGCGAATCAACGACGACAAAACAAACAACCAACCAACCAGCGACGACCCCGCCCACATCCGCCAGCAGTGATTGGTCGAGTACACCAACGCCCTCTGGCGGGCGCCAACCGAAAGACTGGCACAGTTTTTGTTGCCTCTGGGCTCTAAAAGGCAGCTGCCACTCTAACCCAACCTTTATGCGCACAGTCTGCCAGAAATCGTGCGGCACGTTTGGGTGTAGACGCGAAAACGCCTCCGGATGCCCGGTGAAGCTGAGTGTAGACCGCAATTCCTGCCGGCCGTACCGGAAGTACGCAGCAGTGAGGAAGCGAACAACGGGAACAACTATAACTACTACCACTTGGCCGTCAACCACAACCGGTGCGAACAAACCGAACCAAGCCGCTGCATTGGCCTGTCGCGACTCACACGCAGGCTGTAGATTCTGGGCCGGGCGCGGTGAGTGCGAGCGAAATCCGTTTTGGATGAAGCTGAATTGTCGCAAATCGTGCAATTGCTGCAGCTGTACGCTGGCTTCGATCGCCGGAATCACTTATACGCACAAATGCAAGGATTACAGAGCGCTCTGTCCCTACTGGGCCCATCACGGGCACTGTAAGAAAACGCGCAAGCGACGCTACATGCGCGCTATGTGTCCCGCTTCGTGTGGCTACTGTTAATGTGCTTTCATTCCATACATGTAACAAGTCCGGGGCCGGGGAGGAGGGTTTCCGTCAGGTGGGGGGTAGAGGGGATCCAAAATTTCAAATAGCGCCCAAACGTCTGGAAATGCGTTTTTAGCACGTTTTTGTCAGGAAGCAGGCTCAAAACGACTATTTTAAGCGGCCAAATAACATTTTAGAACTGAAAACAAGCAAAATAAGCGATAGAAATGGCTTCTAAAAACACAGATTTCTCTTAAATATCAGCAGTGGAAACGCCAAATTCGGTTTCCAAGATCTTTTCGAGCGAATTATAAGCTAAAAATTAGTTATTTCTGAGTCAGTTTGTTAGTACTGGAGCCACTACTAGTACTTGCATTTTTGGGTCGGGGGAGGGGGTAAAGGGGGTTTGGCTTTTCTAGCTAAGGAGTAACCCAAAAACCTCTAGTACATGTATGTATGTATGTTTGATTCCATATACGTAACAGAGTTCTGTCACGACTCTGTCTATTTCTGAAATGCAATTTTTATGCATTTTGCAATTTCCGACATGAAATGGCTAAAACTGTCCGCAAAACAGGTCACATTAGCGGTTTTTACTACGATTTTCGGCACCGATCCCATGAATTTAGGTTCAGGGACACTAAATCAACTTGGCTTATGCTTAACAACCTGTTACATGTTATGTTTGAAATCGCCTTTTTGGTGCTTGTTTGTTTGTATGTTGGAAAAAGGTATAAAAATATTACCTCTTGTTCTCTGTAACTGGCTTCCTCCTCCTTACGCTTCTGTTCCATCAGTATTTTGCTGCAACAACGGTTGTAGATAAATAAAGTGCTAACTAGTATAGGGTTTTTGCGTCTCCTCAACACCCAATGCTAATTGCGAGCTCAAAAATCTTCAAAGTTCGACCCAAGATTAGCTGTATGAACAAGCTTTAACCATACATGGGCCGAGGGGATAAGGAGGTTACCCCCTCGCCGGCCATACATCCTTGTGTCGGCCGTCAAACTGAACACAAGTGCAAGTGACCACTTGGCTAAGTTGTTTAGAGAAAAAATTCTTTGAATTTCTGCTTTTGTTAAAATTTCAGCCAAATTGATTGATCAGCACAAAAGACGAAACCTGACGATAGATAACTGGTGTAGGCTGTACCCGTTCACTGAAATACGTACTGCTTTTGTCCCAACTGATCAAGTATTGTGATTTGGATTATTCTAGTAGCGAGTTAGAAAGAAGCAACTACTTTTGCTTTTCCTCTTCAGCCTCCTCTCTGGCTCGTCGCTCCAGCATTTGTCTGGCCTTTTCGCGCTGTAACTCCTCCTGCATCTTGCGCAGTCGCTGCTGTTCTTCTCTAGCGCTCTCTTCTCTGAAACAGCATTAAATCAGTCTTCAAACACTCATACATACATGTAACAGGGGTCCCACCAGGGTCTGCCTCTACTAGACTTAGGCCAGACCCCCGAGACGATTTTTCCTTAGCCCGCTCCGATTTATTCGGGCAGGTATTTTTTCAGCAAATTTTTACGAACTTCAGACACTAAAATGGCTAAAATCGCCTGTAAAACAGGCACTTTTTTAACGTGGCAGAATATTAGCAACTAAACTTTTTTTGTCTAGGCGCAAAGACACGCAGAATTAGGTAAGAAATGGTGTTTGATTTCCTAAAAATTTAGCAAAAGTTCCGAATCGGAATTCCGGTCGGTCCCTACTAATAGATTAGATGTAATGTTAGCACTGGTTTTGACCAATCAACTACAACAAGCAACTGACCTTAACCGCGCGATTGAGGCCTCAACCTTGGCAAGCAACTCTTGGTATCTCCGTTCCACTTGATCGCACGAAATATCCGTTGACTCCTGCAGCGATCGGCCTTTCAGTTACTTAGCAGCAGACCGATATGGGCAATCGCGGGCTGAGGGTCATACATGAAACAGGGTGGTCTGGGACCCCCCCCCCCCCCCGACTTAGACCAGACCCCCCGGATGGGACCCCCCCAAGGCGATTTCGCCGACCCCCGTCCGATTTTTCTGGCAAGTAAATTTTTGAGCAAATTTTTGCAATTTTTTACAATTTCAAACACAAAAATTGCCAAAATCGCATGCAAAACAGCACTCTTTAGCTGTATTTCAGCTAAAATTAGCGATTTTTAGCCAAAAATTGCGATTTTTTCGATTTTTGAGCGTTTTTAGTGCTCAACCCCCTCCCAAAATTTTGGCTCAGACCCCCCAATCCCCCTCCCCCTTCGGCGTATGACCTGCTACATGTACGCTGAGGGTTAACCCTCTCAGGAATTCTAGGCAAGAATTTTGTATAGAAAGTTCTGTGTAACTAGACTGAGTGTAAATGAGCTCTGAACAGGGTTCGTGCGGATTTTGCATATTAAAATTGCCTGACCAATCGGACCGAGGAGCCTCCAAAAACACGAGAAATTTTGAAAAATTGGCTTTGAAAAACGCATTTAAACGGTATTCTGAGGCTAAATTTCCAGCTAAAGAAGTCATAGAAAATCAGAAGACCAATTTTCAAAAATACGGCGATTTTAGAGCTCTGACAGGACCATTTTGGTGGCAAAATGTATCTATCGTTATCAAGATTTTTCCCTGACCACACACCAAATTCCATGACTTAACTTTGCGCTCCGCGGAACCCAGTCAGAACAGCTTATTTTAGCGAAAAAAAAAAACTGATTTTAGTGAGAAATACGACTTCTTTACTTACCATCCCCTCAGCGGCCACAGGATTTGAAAATTTACTACCCCTCAACCGAAATTCTAGCCCATGTCATAGTGGTAGCGAAGCTAGCAATCTTTCTTTACCCTAATATTGCTGATGAGGGCTTGGGCGGCAGCCGCCATCGAGTCTATGTTCGAAGCCCAGCGCACTTTACTGTCGCCTTGTAAGGAATCGACCATGGTCGTCATGTCTTCTAGTTGTTTCTTAACACCACGCACTTTCTGCATTCCCTGGTATCTAGAATTGGACAGCCAATAATCCACCCCACATCTTGGGGGACGGGTTACATAAGAATGGCCAAACCTTCCCCGTAACCGCAGAAACAGTTTTGGGACCCCGAGCCAAAAAACAACTACTAGTACAGTCTGGCACGCAACGCTGTTTATGGCACCGACACCATATAAGGTCCCGCTACCATATGCTACCCCGACCTTCGGGGCCTGTATGGTACCACTACCCATGACCATGGGTGCCGGTACCATATATGGTACCACTACTAGAGTTGTAAAAAAAAATTTTTTTTTGAAAACCAAAAAAAAAGCTTTTTTTTATGAAAATTTTTCATTTCGAAATTTTTTTTCAAAATTTTTTCCTAGCATGAGATATAGCTTGTAGGAGATGCAAGGATGCATCAGAAGCAACTTTAAATACAAAAGCTGATACTTTGGTTCAAACATAGTGTTACAGCCTGAGAGTCGACATTCTACCTGCAGCATTGCTCACAGAGTGGCTGCTTCCCTTCAAAACCTATTTTTAGGCTTAGAATAGGCAAGAAATTGATAGAACTGCACTGCTAATGTATATCTGAGGCTAAATTCAGCGATTTTCCCCCAAAATTTCCATACTGTGAATAAAATAAAAAATTTTCGAAATGGGCCTTCAAAAAAAAAGCTTTTTTTTTAAAAAAAAGAGCCTAACAACACTAACCACTACCATAATATATGGTACGAAATCTGAACAGAGTGGTACCATGGTACCGGTACCGTTACCAATTCGAAGGTAGGGGTACCATATTATGGTACCACCACAGGCCTCGAACGTGGGGTACCATATATGGTGTCGGTACCATAAACGGCGTTAAGTGCCAGACTGTATGATGTCGGTACCATACCATGTACCCCATATGGTACGAAATCTGAACGGAGTGGTACCATATATGGTAGCGGTATATGCGAAGGTAGGGGTACCATAATGGTACCACCACAGTGGCCCAACGTGAGTATTTAGATTAGAATTGAACTAGTGTAAAAGTGGCAAAACAAATAAAAGTCCCCGGGCTTATTTACGCAAAAACCCCATACGTACAGTACATACATGTACTAGGGGGGTTTGGGGGCTTACCCCCCTGCTGGAAAGGCCAAACCCCCCTCAACCCCCCCCCCACCGAGAGAGGTTAAGGGACCCCTCCCCTCGACCAAAAATACAAGTACTAGTAGTGGCTCCAGTATTAACAAACTGGGTCAGAAATCACTAATTTTTAGCCTAAAATTCACTTGAAAAGCCTTTGAAAACCGAATTTGGCGTTTCCACTGCTGATATTTAAGAAAAATCGGTGTTTTTGGAAGCTCTTTTTGTCATTTTTTGCTTGTTTTTAGCTTTTAAACGCTGTTTGGCAGCTTAGGTTAAAATAGCGATTTTTAGCGTCCTTACTGAAAAAAAACGTGATAAAAACGCATTTCTAGGCGTTTTGGAGCTTTTCGAAATTTGGGACCCCCACCTGGGCGAAACCCCCCTCGACCCCCCACCTGCGGAAAAACACCCCCTACCCCCCTCCCCCCAGGTCGGCCCGGAGCTGTTGCATGTATGGTACAGTACCTGTGTCTGTGCTTGCGACGAGCCGCCCAACCACGCACTTGAGCCTGAATCAGGACCAATCGGTTGCGACGCCACTCTATCTTGCGCTGCACTGAAACAGTTGAGAGATTTGTCTTGTTACCACGTTCAATGGTACCGGCAGAATTTACTCTAATCTACCGAAAGTCAATCAACCAAACTGACGTTTTATAACGGACAACACGCCCCACTGCGCCTTCTTCCAACGCATCTTGTTGAGCCAGGAGCGCACCTTCGCCACCAGCCGTGCCAGGTTCTCTGGGTCGGCGCGCAACATCTCGTCAAACTCGGCAAACTTACCCGGTCTAAAAGTGCCACTTTTATTTTATTCAAAGTATGGCCATTCTGTTCTGAATTTAGCCTGATATACAGGGTGCGTAAAAAAAAACAACCCAGCAGATTTTTGCTGTAGCAACCGCAAATCTAAACCGATTTGAATGAATCCTGCTTTAAATGAAAGATAAATTAATTCTTGAACGACTGGTGTAGCTTTTATTAAGATGGGTTGCTTAGTTCCTGAGATAATTGCTTTCAAAATCAAAACAGACATTTTGGCAGTGCACAACAGAGATTAAAACAACCCAGCAGATTTTTTACTGTAGCAGCCGCAAATCTCAACCGATTTCAGTGGGTCCTATTTTATATGAAAGATAAATTAATTCTTGAAAGTTTGGTGAAGCTTTTATTAAGCTATGATGCTTGGTTCCTGAGATATTTGCACTCAAAGTCAAAACAGATTTTGGCTATGAACAAGAGCGATTTTTATTATTCTGTTGCACTTCATAATAAAACCGATTCCTACTGCTCAGGGCTAACGTAACGAGGTTTTTCTGGTGCCACACATACTTGGTTTCTTCATTTGTAAAAGTCTTGTTGCCCCTCAGCAGTAGGAATCCGTTTTGTTGTAAAGTGCAACGGAATCGCTCTTGTTCACTGCCAAAATCTCTGTTTTGAGTTTAAAGGAAAATATCTCAGGAACTAAGCATCGTATCTTAACAAAGCCTTCACCAGTCTTTCAAGAATTTATTTATCTTTCATTTAAAGCAGGATTCATTCAAATCGGTTGAGATTTGCGGTTGCTACAGCAAAAACTCTGCTGGGTTGTTTTTTTTTGACACACCCTGTACATTAGCAGTGCAGTTCTATCGATTTCATGCCTATTTCAAGCCTAAAAATAGGTTTTGAAGAGCAGCAGCCACTCTGTGAGCAATGCCGCAGGTAGAATGTCGACTCTCAGACCAGACATGGGCTAGCATTTCGGTTATGGGGCGTAGAATTTTCAATTCCTGAGGGGGCTGACGGCGGGTAGGAGCTCCTGAGGGGGCTGAGCGGAGCAGAATAAAAATTCGATTTTGAGCAAAATCAGCGCATTTTCGGCATTTTTACGACAAATGGTACCGTTTTGAACTGTTTTTGACAAAATTTAGTGCTTATTCTTGCAAATAATACGTATATTTTTAAATAACATGTTAGAAAATAATCGCACTAGGGCGGAGTATCACTTTCCCTTCCAATTCGTTTTCTTCTAAATATTCATCAGTTCGTCTAACTTCCCTCCAGAAAGAATAGAAATTCCAAACTAAAGTCGGTAGCGATGGTAATAGCTGAGAGAGTCCCAATATTAACGTGATAAAAACCATAAATAAGGTAGTAACTACGTACTATGAAACCATTTTTGAAAAAACGCAGCTCTGAACAGAGTTTGTGATCTTTTGTAAGGCATTCTTGCGAACAAACAAGGGCGCGTGGGCAGATAGAATCAGACAGAAACCAGCTGATATTACGTTAATATTACAGCTACCAAAATGCATTATGAGCCAAAAAATTCCTGAGGGGGTAGCGCCGACTGAGGGGGATAGGTCAGAGCCTGATGGGGGAGCAATCCCCCCTCAGCCCCCCTTTTGCCCATGTCTGTCTCAGACTGTAACACATCTTTGAACCAAAATATCAGCTTTTGTGGTTAAAGTTGCTTCTGATGCATCCTTGCTAAATTTCGGCGTGTTCCGGTTTCCTCCGTTCCGGTTTCCTCCGTTTTGAAATTTTACTTTTTTTGGTGCATATCTATTTCAGAAATTCAATTATTGAAGGCACTAACTATAAAATTAAATAAAAATAAACTGTATTAACGCAAGATTTGAATAATAATTAACTGTATTAACGTTGGGTTTTTTTTAGAAATTTCAGCAGTTATGCGGCACTTTGTCGCTTTCACTTGTTTGTTGCCCTCAGTTGCATAATTGACGACGATTAAATGGCGATTGGCCGCCGATTGCCCTCAGGCCGACACTGACACTAGTAAACGTGCCGCATGCTCAGGGCACTATTTAATTGGTCAGGAACCCTTGGCGGCCAAAAAAGATTGTAAATCGCGTCCTGGCGATTTGGCCAAATCATCGGCAAGTCTTTAGCCGTCTGGAACGGCTCCAGACGCACTACAGACTATGTGAACTGCTGCGTGCTTGTGTGTACTCAAATTGGGGTCGATTTCCCGAGTTGCCGCGCTGCCGACGCCGACCGACTATGTGAACCCACCTTAAGGCAAGGTGACCTATCAAAACAAAGGATAATTAGTCCACATACAGGGTGTGCCAAAAAAAACAACCCAGCAGATTTTTCGCTGTAACAACCGCAAATCTCAACCGATTTGAATGAATCCTTTTTTAAATGAAAGATAAATAAATTCTTGAAAGAGTGATGTAACGTTTATTAAGATAGCCTGCTTCGTTCCTGAGATATTTGCCCTCAAAGTCAAAACAGAGGTTTTGGCAGTGAACAAGAGTGATAAACACAACCCAGCAGATTTTTTACTTTTGCAACCATGAATCTTAACCGATTTGAATGAATCCTTTTTTGAATGAAAGATTATTAAATTCTTCAAAGATTGGTGCAATTTTTATTGAGATTCACGGCTTAGTTCTTGAGATATTGGCCCTCAAAGTCGAAACAGATTTTGGCAAAGAACGAGAGCGATTCGGTTGCACTTCATAAGAAAGCAGATTCCTACTGCTGGGGGCTAATGACACTTTACTGTTGAAGTGAACCGAGTTTGTGTGTCACCAGTAACGCCTTGAATAGCCCTCAGCAGTAGCAGGAATCCGTTTTATTACGAAGTGAAACGTAATAATAAAAAATCCCTCTTGCTCACTGCCAAAATCACTGTTTTGATTTTGAGAGTGAATATCTCAGGAACTAAGCAGAGTACATTAATAAACGTTACATCAATCTTTCAAGAATTTATTTATCTTTCATTTAAAAAAGGATTCATTCAAATCGGTTGCGATTTGCGGTTGCTACAGCAAAAAATCTGCTGGGTTGTTTTTTTTGGCACACCCTGTATATCTGACGGGGTCGCATTGTGCACTTTGGGAAGAACTAACAAGAACATAGAGGGTTGGCAGTCAACTATGTTACCTTTCGCTTGTTTGTTGCCCTCTTAGTTGAATAATTGACAACGATTAGACACTCGCCAAAAGACAGCTGTTGTTTTTTGATAAAATGAGTTGAAAGAAAAGTATTTCTAGGTTGGAAGAAGCTGATTAGGCAGTGCCAACCAAGCTTCTACCGATCCCTCAGCAAGATGATCGACGAGCAAATCATGTCATGGGCGCGCACTTCACCGCCGGAAACCTACAGGCGCGTCGAAATAAAGTCTAGGAGCATGTGAACAGGCAGCTCAACACACTCACCACACAGTTCACACAGGTGCTCTGGCTGCGAACAGATTAGTGCAGTGTAGCCTACGCTTTGTCTGAGCCTGACCTCGAGGCAGCCGCAGCCAATCGCTGTTTAATCGTTGTCAATTATTCGACCAAGAGGCCAACAAACAAGCGAAAGCGACGAAGTGCCGCATAACTGCTGCAATTTCTGGAAAAAGAACCCCAGTCTTGCGTTAATACAGTTTATTATTGTTTAATTTTATAGTTAGTACCTTCAAAATTCAATTTCTGAAATAGATAGGCACCAAAACAGTAAAATTTCAAAGCGGAGGAAACCGGAAAATTAATGGAGGAAACCGGAACGGAGGAAACCGGAACAAACCCTAAATTTCATGCATGGAAAAATTTGAGAAAAAAACTTTCAAATGAAAAATTTTCATAAAAATGCTTTTCTGGTGTTCAAAGAATTCATTACAGCTCTATCCACTAGCCTAGGTATCGGTACAGTATCATAAACGGCGTTAAGTGCCTGACTGTTTTATAGAAGCGTACCTAAAGAAGACCTTGGTGAGACCGAACTTGAAATCCGTGTCATTGAGGCCCAGTGCTTTGAACAGACACTAAAACTGACTGTATTCACGTTTTCTGCTAACAACAACAACAACAACGAAAACCGAAAGTAGAGAGTGTCACAAAAAATTCCATTTCTACAAACTTTGAGCAAATTGACCGAAAATCGAAACATACTGCAGGCCATACATGTGCATGGTCGGCGGCTCAGGGAGGGACGGCCAGGTCTCCGTGCGTAGTTGCCTGGATATAGGTGCAAATTTTCGGTGGGAAATTCAAATTTTGGCGGGAAATTTGAATTTTCGCACAAAATTTTGGCGGGAAATTTGAATTTTGTCCACAATTTTTACTAAAAATACGAAATTTTTAGTTAAAATTCAAAAATTTGCCGTAAAAATCAAATTTTCGACAAAAAATTGCCAAAAAACCACTTTTTTGATGGAAACATTCCCAGAAAATCGAAATTTTACAGGAAAATTTGAAAAAATTTTGGGTTTGGTGCGTAGTTGCCTGGAGGAAGGGTGCGTAGTTGCGTAGTTGCCAAAATTAATTTCTGTGGCTTAAAAACGCATCTGGAGGCTTTCTAGCAGCCTCTAGCAACGTTTGGTAGATTTTCATTTTCGTCCCCCCCCTGTCCCCCCTGGGCACCCCCCATGCACATGTATGCTGCAGGCGCGAAAATAGGGGAATATAAATATGTGTCAAAGTTTGGTTCACGATCACGAGGCTAGACTCAAACCTGTAAAATCTGGTGACTTCAATACCTATATACAAATAACATTAAAAACAAATACTTATCATTTTCGTAAAATGTTCGGCAAACAACCTGGAATTCGGAGAATAACTGCAAAGCTGTGGCGTATTTTACCTTAGGGGGACTCTAGACCCCCATATTGAGTCAAGCCTGGTGGACCTAGCTTCGACACACACACTTCCTCTAGTATTTCGGCAGCTATGCGCCAAATTTCAGCCGAATTGGTCAAGATTTGTCAAAAATGGCAGCAAAAAGAAATGTTACCGTATTTGGACATTCTCTGCTTCTGATGCTCACCTTACAGAAGAGTCGTGGGTCCAAGCGGACCAAATTGGCCGGCAGACAGGTTTTATACATGGCATAGAGGTCGGCAAAGTGTGTGCGCGATGGGTAGCCTTGTTGCATCAACTGCAGTACACTGGTCATTCCTGGACACAAGCCAAAAATCAGTTCTCCTCCTTTGTCACAAACATCACAGTTGTTAAAAAGAATAGGCCAAAGATTTTTGCTTTCTTTTTAAATTTTTGACCCTAACAACTGTGGTCACAAACAAACAAAAACCTGAGCATCGAAGCTGACTAAGAATCTGACCGCCTTCGAAGAGACCAGGCGCCATCTCAGAGTTGGGCTTTACACAGCGCACGAAATGCGTACCCTATATAAACGCACTCCATAATATATGGTGGAAATTAGACGCATCACACAGTCAGGCACTTAACGCCATTTATGGTACCGATACCGATCCGATCCGATCCGATCTGGCGGGGGGGTCGTACAATGTACGGCCCTACGATCAGACCTGCACGTAGGGCCCGACCGGATACAAATTTCTACCGGATCCGGATCCGGATCCGGATACGCCCATATCCGGCCGGATCCGGATCCGGATATGCCGGATATCATTGATCAACTTAAAATTTTTTAGAATGCAATAAACCACATATATACATTTCTTTGTTCTATAACAGTTGATTCAAAACATCAAATAATTGTAGTTCAAACTATGGTTGGATGATATCGGGGTTTTTGCGATGCAAGTGATATTGCATATGAATATATGCATGCAATTTCTAGTCCATATTGATATTGCATATATCATATGCTTACAAAAATGAGATATGTACATATTTTTTGCATATTTTATCACCGCGGCTAGAAATTGATAACTGAACGCTTTCCAAGCATTTTCGAGTTTGGTTGGAATGTCTATGCAATCTTCAGCATTTATTAGGCATACCTATTTTACAGATACAGACCTCATCTGGAAAAAGCAGAAGGGGAAACACAGTTTGGCATGAAAGTTCAGCTCATTTCGTAATTTTTAGATAAAAATGATTGACATCACAGCAATTTGGCTAAATTATTGTTTGCATGTTCAAATTTGTTCTCTCTAATGTGATGTGGTATACTTAGCCGATCTTTTGGTAGACCTGTCCTAGTTTTACAAACTAAAAAATTCAGAATTTGAAAAATCTCAGTTGAGATTTCCATTCTTTGCGAGTTGAGTTTAGAGTCTCAAGCCATTCATCTTCATTCTGCAACTGAAAAGAGACGCTTTCATCTCTGTAAAGTAAAGATTTACAGCATAAACTTGCCTCAATAATAGTTAGTTTTTTTATTTCAGATTTTTTATTTTTAATTAAATGAAAAATTAGCAAAAACAAGGCGACTATCCTAAACATAGAAATCCAGTCTGCTTGGCTGTTTTGTGATGTTCATTGTATCACATTAGTATTATTATTTTTGTTAAGAGAAGAGTTTGTTGTCAATTTTGAACGTAAATATTTCAAGAACCCTTCATCGAATCTTTGCCAAATTTTGCAAGTTAACCAATCTTTATATGGACTTAAGAACCTTGCGGCCTAAACCACTACACCAACTGTGCCGGCACGCAAGTTATACTTGTTAAACAACAACATTTCTACATTTTCGGGCTTCAGAGAGGAGCGATCGCCTTCCGAAATCGAGCCAGCAGTCTTAAATGTTTGCTCGCTAGCTACCGGACCGATAGGAGCAATCAAATACTTCCTGGCAAGCTGCAAAACTGTTTTAGAACCACACAACTGCGCAAATTTCTATCAAGCATTCGGTCGAATGCAATATTTATGTTCAAAATACGTAAAAAATCACGTTTTCTCATCTGTGACTGATATCCGGCATATCCGGCAGGTAATATCCGGATCCGGTACCGGATCCGGATATGGCCATATCCGGCCGGATCCGGATCCGGATCCGGATATCCGGTCGGGCCCTACCTGCACGGTCCATTTCGTTACCCCTTATATCGTCATCTCGGACGTTTGCCCTTCTTTCACTGCCAAGCCACTCAAGCCATGCTGTTGGGCGCCAGGTACTAAGAGAGTGCCTGGCGTGGTGACGTCATGGTGCCGACAGCTCCCAACGGCCGCCCGGCCAAGTGGCCAAACCGGTATTGGCCTTATTGCTGGTTTCTCAGACGGCTCCTGACGTCGTTGATCTTCCCTCCAACGCGGCATGCTTTTAGGAGCGGCTTTCGGTGCAACGGCAGATCCAGTTGGTTCCCATTTTACCTACTCACTGTAACCAGTTTTCGGTGGCCTGGGTGGAGCGTTGTGCCGACGACCAACTCTTTGCAGCAAGAAACTTGCCACGCCGAGAGGATGAACCACTACAACCACTAGGGATGCAGCGGCCGCCGTGACTCAGAGGCAGCGAGCTACCCACTGAGCCACTGACGCGGCACGGTACCGATACCATATATGGTACCAGTATCTAGGGTAGCGGCCCCATATGGTACCCCACAATCTTGGCCTGTAGTGGTACCATATATGGCACCCCTATCCATGGCCATGGGTGCCGGTACCATTGTACGAAATTTGAACAGAGTGGTACCATGGTACCGGTACCAATGCAAAGGTAGGGGTACCGTATATGGTACCACCACAGTGGCCGAATGTGGGGGCACCATAATGGTGCCGGTACAATAATACAGGGTGCGTCAAAAAAAAACAACCCAGCAGATTGTTTGCTGTAGCAACCGCAAATCTCAACCGATTTGAATGAATCCTGCTTTAAATGAAAGATAAATAAATTCTTGAACGACTGGTGTAGCTTTTGTTAAGATGCGTTGCTTAGTTCCTGAGATAATTGCTTTCAAAATCAAAACAGAGATTTTGGCAGTGCACAACAGAGATTAAAACAACCCAGCAGATTTTTTACTGTAGCAGCCGCAAATCTCAACCGATTTCAGTGAGTCCTATTTTATATGAAAGATAAATTATTTCTTGAAAGTTTGGTGAAGCTTTTATTAAGATATGATGCTTGGTTCCTGAGATATTTGCACTCAAAGTCAAAACAGATTTTGGCTATGAACAAGAGCGATATTTATTATTCTGTTGCACTTCATAATAAAACCGATTCCTACTGCTCAGGGCTAACGTAACGAGGTTTTTCTGGTGCCACACATGCTTGGTTACTTCATTTGTAAAAGTCTTGTTGCCCCTCCGCAGTAGGAATCCGTTTTGTTGTGAAGTGCAACGGAATCGCTCTTGTTCACTGCCAAAATCTCTGTTTTGAGTTTTAAGGAAAATATCTCAGGAACTAAGCATCGTATCTTAATAGGACCTTCACCAGTCTTTCAAGAATTTATTTATCTTTCATTTAAAGCAGGATTCATTCAAATCGGTTGAGATTTGCGGTTGCTACAGCAAAAACTCTGCTGGGTTGTTTTTTTTTGACACACCCTGTATATGGTGCCACTAACCTAAGTACCGGTAGCTGCACCTTATATGGTGTCGGTAGCATAAAGTGTCTGACTGTCATATCGCACCGTATCATTGAGCTTGCCGAGAAGTACGTTGAGTTGCGAGCGAAACTTGGAGCCGACGCTTACAAACGATAGCTTTCCCTGCTTGGAAGGCTTGGCTGCAGACGATTTAGAGTTGGAAGCAGTGAAGAGAGTGCGAATGAGCGGCGATTTGCTGTCCTCGACCAGAACTTCCAACGAATTGTGCAATGCGTCATTGTTTTTGTCCAGAAATAACGCCTAAGCATGGGGTTATTTTGAGCAGGCAAGCAGAATTTGGTCATGAGCAATGCGCTAACCGTTTGGTAGCAGACAGCGCCGGCAAAATGCCGAATCATAAAGCCATCGTCGTCGCGAATGTCGCGATGCTCTCGGAGTTTCGATTTGCGAGGGATCTGCCAAAGTGTTTAGTTGTTTGGTATAATCAGTAAGACAGGGTGGCCCAAAATGACAATAACATTTCTTTTTGCTGGAACTTCCGTAAATTTTTGGCTGAAATTGAATCATAGGTGCCAAAACAGGCGACCATGTGCGGAAATGACCGCAAAATGAAACGTTTCTATTTCAGCGCTATTTCTATAGGCATTGAAATTAACAAATTTCACGTATTCGTGGATTTATCAGGATTGCGTTAAGACTGGTACACCAAATTTTAACACACAAAATCGCCCCTGTTTGAAATTTCAGCCAATCTGGTCAAAATTTGCTGAAATGGCAGTGAAAAGAAATGTTATCTATCATTTTTGGAACACCTCATAGTAGTGATGCAACCGGGAGCGGAATACCGGGATTCAGGAAAACCGGGAATGAGAATACCGGGAAAAACCGGGATGACCGGGAAATCGATCAAAACGCATGCAGCATGATAAAACATAAATGTTTTCAACATCCAGTTTAGCTATTGATACCACTTCTAGTCGGTCTTCTCAATAATTTTCTCTCATAACGGGCTAAACTACAGTAAACTGTCAGATCAGATTTATGTTGAATGATTTAGTGAGCTGGTTTGGCAGGCACCAGGCAGCTCGATGTCAATTGGACCAAAGAGTTTTCTAAGAACAGCCAATCAATGAATGGCTTTGCTCAATTGAATGCTTTTATAAAGTAGGAAGCTTAGAAACATAATAATTAAAGCTTAAACCAATATAAAAATATTTGGAACAAAAGGAAAAGCTGAAAAACATGGCTGGTCCCTTAAATCGCTTAAATTGAGCAAGTAGCAGTCATTTGAAAACTTATTCAAAGTTTTGGGTGCCGCTGGTACTGGTAAAAAAGGTTGGTGATACAGCAGATGTAACTGAAATACATAGTATCTGCAAAAAACTGTCAATAATACTGCTATAAAATACATTTTGCGGTATTCCCGGTATTAGAAAATGTGAACCGGGATTAGAAACCGGGAGTGAAAATACCGGGAATTCCCTGTTCTTCGGGAAATACCGGGATCCCGGTTGCATCACTACCCCATAGATATTAGCTCTTACAGCCAAACGGAAATGATTTTTATGTGCACTGTGCACAGAAGACGTGAAATGCTGATAGGAAGGTCTGGGCAGTTTGTGTTCCTCATCTAACAGATCTAAGATGCCACTGGCTTTGGATTCGATCAGATCTGAAAAGTTGCATGTTTTCAGACAGACTGATAGACAGACTGACCGACAGACTGACTGACTGACTGAAAGACAGACAGACAGACAGACAGACAGACAGACAGACAGACAGACGGACAGACAGACAGACGGACTGACAGACTAACCGACAGAGAGACAGACAGACGGACAGATGGATGGACAGAACAACTGACTGACAAACAGACTGACTAACCAACAGAGAGACTGACCGACAAACTGACCAACAGACTGACCGACAGACAGACAGACAGACAGACAGACAGACAGACAGACAGACAGACAGACAGACAGACAGAGACGGTACATATACCTATGCAATCCTGATTATCGGAGTATTCAATTTTTCGAACTCCCAATCCCTCCTTTTCATACAACTCCTGTTCCTGCTTCAAAATTCGGTCATTGAAGAACTGCTGCAGCTTCTCGTTGCAATAATTGATGCAGAACTGCTCAAAACTGTTCACTGTGAAGAATTCTAAACAAACAGACTCTTCCAACTAAAAACCACTACTCTGACAGTCAGGGTTTTAGACCAAAAACTTCTGATGCCTAAATCCCTGACCATCTAAACAGTCCAAACAAAGCCTACCAAATCCGGCAATGTCAAGCACACCAATGTAAGCCTGGCTCGACTCAAACGGAATGCACTTGTTAATCTTGAGCACAATGTAATCGAACAACCGGCTGTAAACGGCCTTAGCCAGTGCATCGCGAGCATTCTGTGCTTCCGTTGTCTTAAGCGGCACTCTGAAAGCAATGACAAATAGTGACTTTTATTTATTTATCGCCTGTCGTCAGCACGGTCTGTTGTGTATTATCATTTAGCGTCTGTTCAACGATGGCAATCAACATCGATTGCCTTCTACTAAAGGCCACCGGCACAAAGGTTGAAAAAATTGCTCTTAGTCGGCTCAGCATGCTTTTAGCCTCGTTTCTGTACTGTTTCTGCGTGAGCAGTGTGAAACAAGGTTCCAGTAGACAGTTCTGCGCCAGCAGATAGAAGAAACAGTCTGCCAGAGGCGTGTTTCTTTTGTTGAGAGCTACTAACAGCCAGAAGGGTAGAGTTAAGAGCGCTGAACAAAGTGCAGTGACCAGTACAAAGGTAAAAGCTCTCCAAAGCTTCTTGCTAGTCAGCAAACGTCGTTTAGCCGACATTGACAGATCTTTCTGCTTCTTCAGCACTCTCATATGAGTGACCGAGATTCTCAGAATCAGTCCGCCAGCCAGTAGACTACCAAATATAGGCAAAATGCACAAGAACACAGCTCCAAATAAACCACTGCCAGGAATCAGCGCCCAGAGCAGACTGACCAGCCAAACCGCACTGCAAATGACCACGACCGACCATCTACTGACCAGTCGTTCATAGGCAAACGGCTGAGAAATATAGAGATACTTGTCCCAGTGAAGTACCAACAATGACAACAGAGCACTGCACCCCAGTGCTTTGGTGCAGTGCCAAGCCACCAGACTGGAGTGGTCGAAAACAAAGACAGGACAGGCAGACAGGGAGAAGAGGAGGTCAGAGAGCGTCACTGACAGCACCGGAACAAAGCTGTTGCTTCTGCGCAGTTTGTGTCGAGCTCTGCACATGACCACTAGCAAGAAGACGTTTGAGAGGACAGCTAGCAAGTCAGAGGAAAGGGCCAGCAGGCCCCAGGGCGTCACGGCCATAATGGCAGAAGAGTGGAGTGAGTGCGAGCGGGCGGCTGGCTAGCATCAATCTCTGGCTGATTAAAAGCGCTAAAAATACTCGCTTTCCCACGCGCCGGCAAAAAGGCCACCTAAATAGCAGCATCATGCCGTCGCCAGGCGTGTAATTGTTGGGTCTGCCTGCCAGCTGCAGCCCGGAAATTAGTCAGCTCCACTGATGATGCTTGCAGGCACGTTTCTGTTCTGCTTTAAACTTCCTTATTTAGACCACCGCAAAGGGTGAGATTCGTTTGCACCGATTACAACTTCTAACCTCTTCACAACTTGTGCACTACTAGGTTTGTGCCGGGGATAAGGTACAAAAAACATATGCACCTTCCCCACTCATGTGTTTAGGCAGAATTTGCCTATGCTTTGTATTCAGCCAGGACCAGCCGTCATAAAGGTACCGACTAACAAATTGCAGTTAAAGTAAGAAAAGGTGAGACAAAATTATAGAGTAGACGAATCCGGTAGTGGTAGTGTAAGGTTTTGAAGGCCAAAGGCAGATATGTAATCGTCTGCTTACCGAATGATAGTTCCCTTGACCCCGCCTTTAGTGGCCTGCATAATTCTGCTGGTGAGACCGAATCGCAGTTCATCTCGTTCCACGCCCAGCAACAGAGAACTCATTTGTAGACTGAACTCCGCCTCCGGCGATACACAGCAACCACCTGTAATAAATAACCAACCTTTACTACGTTTCTTACTGAAAGCTACTCAATTAGAAATAGGATAGTGTCGAGAGAGACTAACTAAATCAACTCTAAGTAAGTAAGCATACATGTGACAGGTCGTCCGCCGAAGGGGGCGGTCTGGCGCCGGCCGGACGGTCTGAGCAAAACTCGAGGGAGGTGGTTGGGTAGTAAAAACGCTCAAAAATCGCTAATTCTGGCTGAAATACAGCTGAAAATGTCTGTCTGCTACAGACGATTTTAGTAGTTTTAGTGACTAAAATTCTAAAAAATCATAGAAATTTGCTCAAACCCCTTGCTACAAGTAAGTAAGTAAGTAAGTAAGTAAGTAAGTAAGTAAGTAAGTAAGTAAGTAAGTAAGTAAGTAAGTAAGTAAGTAAGTAAGTAAGTAAGTAAGCAAGCAAGCAAGCGTTAAGTCCGAACAAACAGCAAACATCGTCGGGCTGGTTTTCAAACCGCTTTCGTGGCTCAGCTCAGGCGCGGTTTGCTCTTTCAAGCTTCGCCTTAGTCAGGTCACAACAACATTTGCATAGAGCATAGGTTCATCACCTTTAGAATCGTCATGGTTTTCGTCGAAGGACACATTGCCCAGATGCAGCAAAGCAGCGACGGTGGCAAAAACGCCGATTTTCTCGTCAGAAGTGAGCCCGATATCGGAGAGACAAGTGTTCAGTTTGCGCCAGTCTGCCAGGTCATCCACCACAGGGTCTCTCAACGCTCCTTCGGTTTGGTGCTGAAACGGCCGAAACAACAATATCACAGGGGCCAACTAGCCTAAACAATCTAGTATTTCGGTTGAGGAGGGCAGAGTAAGTAGGTATGGGCAAAGAAGCCTGTGCTGCAGAATCGAAAAAACCTTTTGAAGCGTGTTCAGGTTTTCAGTTTTACATTGGAAAATACTGGCACGATTTCTAACCGATTCGGTTGTGGTTTGTTGCGTTTACTATAAGTTTAGGGTTTGTTCTTGCTTCTGATCCGATCCGATTTGCGGGGGCCTTACGGCCTGCGATCAGACTCGAGGTCCATTCCGCTACCCCCGTGATTCGTCATCTCGGACGTTGCCCTTCTTTCACTGCCAGCCACTCCTAGCCATGCTGCTGGGCACCGGTCAGCAGGAGGGCGGCCGCGTGTCGATGCCATGATGCTGACAGCTCCCGACGGCCGCCGGTGCCCCATATGCCCGAGGGCTCCCGGCATAGTTGGTTTCTCAGACAGCTTCCGACATCGTAGATCTTCTTCCCAACGCGGCATGCTTTGTGGAGTGGCTTCGGTGCAACGGCAGATCCAGTCTGTTCCCATTTTACCTACTAGCTGCCACCAGCTTTCGGTGGCCTGGGTGGAGCTTTATACCGACGACCAACTCTTTGCGGCAAGAAACTTGCCGCGCCGAGAGGATGAGCGCACGACGTCGCGCACAGTGGCTAAGCGGCCTAAACCACTACACCAACAGCGCCGGCCCAATTATGACCTTTACCGGTGAGCCCCAAACCCCTACTCTTACTGTATAATGCTGGTACGTTGGTCTCTAAATAACTACTCAGTCCCTGTCCTAACACTCAGTCCCTACAATTTTTGTTTGTAGTGTGAGTGAGCAAGCAAAGATCAACAACAGATGTACATAGGCAGGCGAGCGGAAAAAGCAAGGCAAACCAAGTTTTTCTGGCGCAAAACTTGCCTCAGCCAATGAAAGGTTTGAATTAATCGGCCCCGACGTCGGGCTCGTTTGCACAAGGCCGGCCCACAAATACACAGAAACTCTATACGCGCCGCATAAATCCATAATAGGTGGTGGCACACCGACCGATCAGTGTCTAAGTATGGATAGTTTTAATACTTACCGTTTGACTACAACACTGAGGGTCCAGGCTCTTCTCTGTCACTGACGAGCAGAAATACTGAATGCACCCGTATTTGAGATACTGAAATAGAGGGCATGTAAGAAATAACCTAACAGATTTTTTGCTGTAGCAACCGATTTGAATGAATCCTTTTTTGAATGAAAGACAGATAAATTCTTGAAAGATTGGTGAAATTTTTAGATACTATACTTTACAGAAACTTCATCAATCTTTCAAGAATTTATTTACCTTTCAGTCCGAAAAAGATTTGTTCAAATCGGTCAAAACGGAAAGTCTAAATTTCGATATAGAAAGTAAACTATTAGAAAGTGAAAGTAAAAAAGTCGGCCTTTAAAGCCTACGCACATGGTATTTATCGGGACTAGAAATCTTCAGTTCCTGTCGCATTTTTGAATCGACGCCGGCCAACAACTGATAGAAAATGTGGTAGTTCCTCTCGCCCCGCTGCTGACGACACAAACGCGACTTTTCCAGCAAATAATGCGACACGTAACCACCTGCCACGTGCTGCTAAAAGCAGTCTATTCAGTGAGTTCACTAAATGTAGAATTATGGAAATTTATAGCGTAAAGACGAATAGATATAATTATGCGTCAGAAAAAATACAGGCTGTGCAACGTCTGATCTATGTAAAACGGATCTCAACCAAATTTCACAAATATAGTTCCATCCAACGGTAGCTTAGAAAGTCAGGCACTTAACGCCGTTTATGGTACCGACACCATATAAGGTGCCGGTACCATATATGGCACCGGTACCTTAGGTAGTAGCATACATGTAACAGGGGGGTCTGGGGGGATCTGCCCCCCACCCGACTTAGGCCAGACCCCCCGGATGCCCCCCCCCCCCGAGACGATTTCACCGACCCCCCCTCAGATGTTTCTGGCAAGTAAATTTTCGAGCAAATTTCTGCAATTTTTTACACTTTCACACACAAAAATTGCCAAAATCGCCTGCAAAACAGCACTTTTTAGCTGTATTTCAGCCCAACTTAGCGATTTTTGGCGAATTTTAGCCAAAAAATTGCGATTTTTATCGATTTTTGAGCGGTTTTTAGTGCCCACCTCCTCCCCCAAAATTATGGCTCAGACCCCTCCCCGGCCGGCGCCAGACCCCCCCAACCCCCCCATCGGCGGATGACCTGTTACATGTATGGGTAGTGGTACCATAGATGGTACCGGCCCGGCACCATATATGGTACCATTATATGGTACCGGCATCATTCGGGGCCTGTGGTGGTACCATATAAGGTGGCGGTACCATATTATAGTACTCCTACATTCGGGGCCTGTGGTGGTACCATATAAGGTGGCGGTACCATATATTATAGTACTCCTACGTTCGGGGCCTGTGGTGGTACCAATATGGTACCGGCACCTTATACAGGGTTCGTGCGGCTTTTGTATAGCAAAATTCCCTGACCTTTCCCTGACTTTTCCATGACCAAAATCAAAATTCCCTGACCAACTGGGCTGAGGAAACTGGAACCAATCAGAGAAAATTTTAAATAATTGGCTTTGTAAAACGGATTTAAATGGTATCCCGAGGGTAAATTTCCGGTTTAAGTAGTACAAAATAAAGTCAGAACACCGATCTTCAAAAGGGTGGTGTGTAAAGTCCTGACAGGACCATTTAGCGGCGAAATGTTTCTAATGCTGTCAATTTTTTCCCTGACCAGACACCAAATTCCCTGACTTTTCCCTGATTTTTTTAAATTCCCTGACTTTTCCATGACTCCCTGACTTTCCAGGTCCCGCACGAATCCTGTTATATGGTGTCGGTACCATAAACGGCGTTAAGTGTCTGACTGAAATAATGCATTGAAAGAGACGGCGATATTAAACAAAGCGTGAAATCTAATCTGTGATTTCATACACGTGCATGTGCATTGCATGGTCGGCAGCTCAGACGGGGACAGCCAGGTCTCCACGCCTGTCGAAATGCTCAAATTTTCGACGCGGAATAAAAAATTTGGCGGGAAATTTGATTTTTCTTGTAAACGTTTTGGCGAAAAACGAATCGTGCCACAACTGATCGAATGAGCAAGAATTAGCGTCGGGCAGCCTGCCGCTTTAACAAAGTTTGTTCTATTCTCTTACATTTTTATCGAAGTGAATCTCAACGAACTTTCCAAACCGACTGCTGTTGTTGTTGCGTAAGGTGCGCGCGTTACCGAACGCCTCCAGAATGGGATTGGCTTAATTAAACACACAGACTAATTAATTAATCAATAAATAATTAGCCGCTACTTTCCAGTATTCGTTGCTCGATCGGACCGGCGTGAGAGCCCCAAGACTCGCACAAGTAGCGCAGAATGTACTTCTGACTCTCGGTCTTGCCGGCACCCGACTCGCCCGAAACTATGATCGATTGACTCTCCTTAGATCGCTTCATGTCCAGGTAGGCTTTGTCGGCTGCAGAACGACTCGTTGGGAGAGAGGTATTTTCGCACAAAAATGCATTAATTCGAAAACACCCCATACTACAGTCAAGCACTTAACGTTGTTTATGGTAGGTACTACTGGCACCATATAAGGTGCCGGTACCATATCGTACTGGTAGCGGTAGTGGCACCATTATGGTACCCCTATCGTCGAATTGGTAACGTACTGGTACCATGGTACCGCTTCATTCAAATTTCGTACTATATATACATGGTAGTGGTACCATAATGGTACCGGCATCCATGCTCATCAGTAAGGGTACCATATGGTGGCACTAGCCTAGGTAACCCCGAACTTTTGTATAGCAAAATTCCCCGACCTTTCCCTGACATTTCAATAACCAAAGTAAAAATTCCCTGACCAAGCAGGGTGAGGAAACTGCAACCAATGTAAGAACGTTTTCAAAAATTGGCTTTGCAAAACGGTATTCCGAAGGTAAATTTCCGGTAAAATCAAAAGACCGATTTTAAAAAGGGTGTTGTTAAAGTATTTGGCGGCATACATGGGCAGGGGGGTTAAGGGTGGGTATACCCCTCCCCCTCGGCCGGCCATACCCCCCCTCGCCCACCCACCCCCCCTCCCGGAGGGAGGAAATTTTCGCTTATTTAAGGCAAAATAGGCGTTTTTTGGCCTTTTTTCGGGGGGACCCCCCCCCCCCCCGAGGTCTCCAACCCCCTACCCCCCTCCGGATTTTTCCGGCCCATGTATGTTTGGCGGTGAGATGTTTCTACTGCTACCAAATTTTTCCCTGGCCAGACAACAAATTCCCTGGCTTTTTTTTAATTCCCTGACTCCCTGACTTCCCAGCTCCCGCACGAACCCTGCGTCACCAAATAATATGGTGCCAGTAGTACTATAAACGGCGTAAAGTGCCTGACTGACTGTACTAACAGGTCAGTTGTTGGCCTAAACAAAACCCACCGATAGCGAAGACGTGAGGCGGTAGAACTCCGAGCGACTTTCCCTGATATCTGGCGATCGTCTGCTGACTGTACAAATTAGAAATCTGCATATACGGATTGACTGCGATTAGTATGTTGGCTACGTAGGTCTGAAACCAATCAACTATTATACAGCTGTTCTG
Organism: Sabatieria punctata; assembly: GCA_030248155.1. Taxonomy (NCBI): domain Eukaryota; kingdom Metazoa; phylum Nematoda; class Chromadorea; order Araeolaimida; family Comesomatidae; genus Sabatieria; species Sabatieria punctata. The sequence goes on from JASANB010001189.1 coordinate 51,056, forward strand.
TTCCACTACTAATTAGCATAAATTTACATAAATCTGGTTCCGCCGGTAGCGCAGCCGCACGTTATTGAGTAGCGTCGCTTCGTTGAGGTACATGAGGGCACCTAAACCATCGGCTCATTAATTGCATAATTAGTTAGTTAATAACATAACATGAAACAGGTCATCCGGAGAAGAGGGAGGTCTGAGGCAAAATTCTAGGCAGAGCGGCTAGGCACTGAAAATCGCAATTTTTTGGCTAAAAATCGTCAAAATTTCTGAAAGCGCTGTTTTTCACGCGATTTTGGCAATTTTAGTAGCTGGAATTATCGCAAAAATTTGCTCAAAATATTACTTGCCAGACAAAATCGGAACCCCAAACGCCCTGGTACATGCATGCTTGATAAGGTTGGCGTTGAAGAAAAGGAGTGACAGGAAACGATTATTAATGTCAATAATAACTTACAATTGTCATCCACATCTTTGGTCTCGTCCTCCTCAGCCAGAAAGACCGAATCGTAAGCAGCTGTGACTAGCTGAAAGAATAAAAACTGCTAAATCCAAAACTATGACAGTTTCACATTTTCCGCTATTGCAGACAGGCATTTGAACCGTGTTTCTTTATGCTAACCGTTGTACCAAAGTATGGCACCCCTATGGTGCAATCTAACATGGGCCGGAAAAATCGGCAGGGGTCTGGAGATCTCGGGCGAAGCAGGACTATTAGGCGATGCCGATTAGGCGATTTAGCGGTACTATTAGGCGACGGTACTATTAGGCGACAGGAATAATTTTTTTCTATAAGTCCGTACGGCAACATAGGTTACCACTAAAACATAGCACAACAATGCAAACAGCACAACAGCAATTAAAACAACGCATAATAAAATAGCAGCCCACACCCAAACTTGGGCTCTACCCCTCAAACGACTCCACCCACCCACCTGAAGCCGACTGTTGTTCCTGACGCCACATACCAAAATCGCCGCGGCTCCCAAACCGGCAGGCCCACCCCAAACTTTCGGATTTTGACTACCCCAACCCATTTTTCCGGCCCATGTATGCATGTCGCAGAACATTTTTAAGAGTCAGATGGATGAACGCGCCGCATCAAATTCTCGCTGCGAAACTCTGTTAGCTGCTTCCGCTAAGTTATTGCTGCCGTAAAGTCTGTATCCAAAGTGCGTTAATGAACAAAAATAGGTGGCCGACCCGACGGCCGCTCGCTGCTTGACGCAAGCTGGGGAATAGGGGCAAATGCCAGAATCTGAGTTAGAAACAGTCAGGGCAGGTGGCTTGTTTAGCTACAAGTTAACGAGTTATAAGATAAACGGGACATGATCTTAGTGCCACTTAGCCATGCATAGTTAAAAATAGCGCATTTACAGTAGGCTTACAGCTGAACATGGCCCTTGACCCTGGACTGATTCGGAAATGTCGCCTAATTGGTACTATTATCTATTAATCATCGCATCGCCTAATACAGTCAGGCACTTAACGCCGTTTATGGTACCGACACCATATAAGGTGCCCGTACCATATATGGTACCGGTACCGAGGGTAGTGGTACCATATATGGTGCCCCCACGTTCGGCGACTGTGGTGGTACCATATATGGTACCGTCACCATATATGGTACCGGCACCATATATGGTACCGTCACCATATATGGTACCGGCACCATATATGGTACCCCTACCCATGGCCATGGGTACCACTACCATATATGGTACGAAATCTGAACGGAGTGGTAACATATATGGTACCGGTACCGGAAAAACGCGAAGGTGGGGGTACCATAATATGGTACCACCACAGATCTCGAACGTGGGGGTACCATATATGGTGCCGGTACCATATATGGTACCACCACAGGCCCCGAAGGTGGGGGTACCATATATGGTACCACTACCTACGGTACCGGTACCATATATGGTACCGGCACCTTGTATGGTGTCGGTACCATAAACGGCGTTAAGTGCCTGACTGTAATAGTACCGTACCGGATCTCGGGCGGGGGGTCCCCGGAAAAAAGTCCAAAAAACGCCTATTTTGCCTTAAATTAACGAAAATTTTCCCGGGGGTCGGGGAGGGGGATGGCCGGCTAAGGAGGTGGAATTGGCCTTCGAGAGGAGGGGGTAACCCCCTCCTCTCGAAGGCCTCTGCCCCATCGGAAGATGATCTGTTACATTTATGGCAGTGACGATCTACAAAAAAAGTAAAAGCAACTATTTTAGATCACATACGCACAGAACCACCGATTTTCCAAAATTTTTCAGCTATTTCAATGAAATTTCGAACGTTAGGTTTAAACAGAAAGTAGTACAAGCATCTAGACAAGTAAAAGAACCAATTTTACACGCACACAGAACTGTTGGGTTACAATTTACAAGCTACGTATTTTAGATTTTTTCAAACCGAGCCTCGATTAGGTAACCCAATTTTCAAAATACCGAGTTATTCCCAGTTGAAGCCATCACTATTGTTGTTGCTTCAAATTTCCTGGCACCGGTACCATTAACAAAGCTAATTAGCGGTAGCGTAATAATCCATATAAGAATCGATCGCAAAAACTAAGTCAACTGGCCAATCCGACTGCATTACCTGTCCCCTTTGTCCCTTAAAAGGAGCGACGGAGACCGACTGGGCACCGATGTCAATGATTCTTCCCAGCACAAAGCCGTCTTGTGCGTGCGGAGCCCAAACCTTTTTGTTAGAGAACTCAGCTGGAAACTCAGCCGCTCCTTGACTTGGGGACGGCATCACAGCTACTCCGCTACCTCTTCTAAAACTTTTAAGCACCTTCTACAATGTACTTGGAGGTACGTAATAATAAGAAGACTAAAAATCGCAACGCTAAAATTTAAAAACACAACATAAAACGGCAAAATAGGCTCAGTAGTAGCAAGAATGTGCCACTCAGCGGCCGGCCGAGTGTCCATCATGTCATGCACCATAATTAACGGATGGCTCGAGAAATTCACGGCGTGTATTGGTGTATACAAAAGAAAAGGGTAATATCGAATCGGCGCAAAGTTAATCGGCGCAAAGCGCAAAGTGGCGCAAATTTTTCAGTGGTTGCGTGAACATCTAAGATACTGTAGCCCGCGAAATTTAAATTCTATTGTCCCTCTTTTCTTAATTTGTCGTTGCAAAAATGATGATTGTCTCAGGACCATTTCTCATTCGCAATATGCACTGTATTTAACCTTCAAGGACTCAAGTTAATGCGTTAATTATTTTATTAATTACTATTAACTGTTGTTAATTACTCAAGTTAATATTTCAAGTTTAATACCACTCTGGAATCCATAAGTTTCGTTGCCCACATCAGCGTGGGCCGAGAATAAGTCCAGATACATTAGCTCCACCCATTTCCGTCCTTAGAGGAACGGCTTTTTAACTTTTGTAAATGAAATAAAGATGAATGAAACGGTACCGTTCGTTGAAGACGAAGTCGGCGTCGATCATAATTGTGCTGGGACGATGACTGGCACGCCTAACAAAGCTACTGCGGCAACAACGTAAGTGTGGTTTTCATAAGTTGGTAAAAGTTAACAATCTCGATCCCCGGTCTAATCATTCGGGCGGTCCTAAATTGCCCGGATTAATAAGGCAGAGCCGTATGAAAAATGGTTTGCAAATTTCACAGCTCACTTTGGTATTCGCATTCGTAGCCAAGAGAGAACTCGGAGTGACAGGCGCGCGGATCGCTATTACTGACTAGACTATACGACCAATAAAACAGAACAGCGAACGATGTACTGTGAATACGCCTTGGAAATTGTTTTGAAGTTAAATTATGCAACTCGTTTGCTAGCGATGTTTGATTTCCTTGATTCTCAAGCGGTAAGCCTGGCGTGTCTAAAAGCGTCCGGTCCCGTGTAAGGAACAACGTAATCGTACAGAATACACGGAATAAATAACTCTCTAGATTCGCAAATAAGAAATGTGGTTCGCCGCTACAGCACCAGTTTCTGTGCTCTCAGATTGCTGGTGAGATTATAATTATTATAATAATATTATCTCAGTACTTTCCCAGCTCAGCAGTACTTTTTTTACGTTCGCGTTACCTTCCAAACAAGAAGCTAAGTTAGACTACTAACCAGTTCAAGGCTTCAATGTAAATGATTCCCGGTCCATTCCTCCACCCACGAAATAGCCATTTTTAATCTGAAAAGCTAAGATTGAACCTAGGCCTAAGCTAAAACCAAGGCTTTAATAAAGTCAGGGTGGTTGGCGGGTGGGGGAATGGGCTTCCTCCAATGTAAATTGGGGTACTGAACGCACATGTAAAGTTTTCCCGCATTAGCGCTGGTACCGTAAATTTGCGCTTTGCGCTTTGCGCCGATTACCTTTGCGCCGATTCGATATTACCAAGAAAAGCGCCTCCCCGCCCGGGCCCAGAATACCCGCGTCCCGCATTTTAACAGCACCGCAATAGGATAAGTACGGTCCCCTCCGTAACAAATGTAAAGGAGAATCTATAACAGTTCTACACTGTTCACTCTGCAACGAGAAGTGGAGCGCACCTGTGCCACATACACCTACTCATCTCTTCGCCAAGCCGGAGGCTAAATGATTTGTAAAACGCTGGCGACTAATAAACATGATTATCGAATCACTGCGTTCAAACTCGATATTCTTGATTTACAACACAGTAAAACTAATTAGTACATGCTATCTAAAATAGTTATTTCTTTGTCTCAATTGGGCAGGTAGGCGTTGCAGCTTTAGTCGGTAACCTTTTTCTGTTGTTGGGTATGGACAGGATTCGCTGGAGCAAATATCACAAAACAGAAACAATGACCGGTGACTTTACTACGGTGCTCCTCTATTGTTATGTAGAAGCATGAGCAGCCATAATACCCAGCCAAACAAACACGGTATCAGATCGACTTCGTGATCGTAACACAATATAGTTAAGTAACCAGCATTCTTGGAATCACATGAATGATTCTGACAGCGGGATATTGGAGCCTGTCGTGCCGTTCTTGTACCACATCATAAAAGCCCTTTTTGTTTTTAAGACCCACTGTCGTTTTGGACAGCTCAGGACACCCGCGCTCTTTTCTGAGTCTTCTAACAGGGTAGCCCTGCCTACAAAAAACAATCCCCCTTCCCTTGCTACCATAACGTGCAGCAATGGCAGCGCTGGTTCAGCTCCCCTACCTACTAGCGATACATGTTACACGTCATACGCCCAAGGGGGAGGGAGGTCTGAGTCCAAATTCTGGGGATGCGGGGCTCAAAAATTGCAAAAAACGAAATATTTTGATTGAAAATCTTAAAAAATCACTAATTTTTCGCTCAAAGACAGCTAAGAAGTGCTATTTTACAGCCGATTTTAGTGTCTGAAAGTCTTAAAATAGCAAAAAAATTTCCCCAATAATTATCTGCCTGAATAATCAGACGAGGTCGGAAAAATCGGCTCAGTCTGGCTTAAGTCGGGTGGTGGGGCAGACCCCTTTTTACACGTATGTACTAGCCATCACCGGCTTGGCCTTTATAGCGTTGTTTTCCAGTCGCTTTGACCGGTTTTGAACCTACAAACGACGCATGGTGGGGCCGCCTGATACATGGGATAGCGTAAACTACCCATAGCCGAGACGCGACCAAGGCTCTGACAGACTGTGAAAAGGTTGGTAGGCAATCCTATTATATCGCCCCTCGCTGCCCACTTAGTTCGATCTAGCTAGGCATTAAACAGATACGATAACAACACTACGACATTTTACTATCCGCAGCAAAAGGTCACATAAACGTGAATAAACAATTCAAATTAACGTAAAATGGATTATCAAAGTGCAGGTCATTGTTTCCAGCCCTGTCATCGTCCTTAGAAAAGAGAGTGACTGTGTTGACGCTAGCCCGCCAGCTGGCTGTTGAACATAATTTTTTCTTCCAAATATCGAAGTGTAGTAATGATTGGAGTGTGGCGAACGAATGCCTCCTGAAACAGTTACGCACAACAACGTGACTTATGAGCATACATGGGCCGGAAAAATGGGTTGGGGGTAGTCAAAATCCGAAAATTTGGGGGTGGGCCTGCCGGTTTGGGGGGGTCGTGGCGATTTTGGTGGGTGGGGTTAGGAACAAAAGTCGGCTTCAGGTGGGTGGGTGGGGTCGTTTGGGGGGGGTCGAGCCCAAGTTGGGGGGTGGGCAAACCCCCCGGCCCATGTATGCTTATGAGACGTAAAGAAAATACGTATGAATGCGCAATAATGGCCTGAGCAGGGGTCAGCGAAATTATTACAACATATCACCAACCCGAGTTTACTATGCAATTACAGTTGGCTTGAAAATTAGAGAGACTACAAAATACAGTTCTGCTCTGCGAAACCGGCCACAATCCTGGACCCCAGACAGGCAAAATAGGGGTCAGGTCAGATCAGATAGTAGTAGCCGGTCAAACGGCGCAATATCCCCTGATCTACCAATTTGTTTTTATGTTCGGACATACTGAATAAAGTTGAAACTTGGAAAAAAGTCTATAAAAAGTAAGAATACCTTCCTTCCCGAGGCGTGTTCGTTCCTTCTCCAACAGGGAATTCAAAGATTGGTTATTGTCTCTACGCAGAAGCATAACCGACTTCCATCTGATTGATCACTGAGCTGTACTGCTATTCTTCAACTGGCTGCTCTTATTATTCTTTCACCTGAAACACTTTCACACCATACACATAACAGGTCATCCGCCGAAGGAGAGGTGGGTCGACCCGTCTGGCGCCGGCCGGGGTGGTCTGTGCCAAAATTTTGGGAGGGGGTTGGGCACTAAAAAACGCTCAAAAATCGGAATTTGTTTTCCTAAAAATCGTCAAAAATCGCTAATTCAGGCTGAAATACAGCTAAAAATCGCTGTTTTAAAAGCGATTTTGGCATTTTTGTGTCTGAAATTGCAAAAATTTGCTCAAAAATTACTTGCCAGAATAATCGGAGGGGGGTTGGCAAAATTGTCTAGGGGGTCCCATCCGGGGTCTGGCCTAAGTCGGGTGGGGGGCAGACCCCAGACCCCTCTGTTACATGTATGTTTCACATTATAGAAGCAGATATGTCGGAGCCGCGGAGCTGAGCGGCAAAAGTGGCAAAAGGGGGCTGAGGGGTTGACCGCCCTTAGGCTCTTACCTACCCCTATCAGGAATATCTGGGAAGATTTATATAGAAAATTATGATGAAAAGAGCCCTAGATTAAGTGTAAATGAGCTCAGAATAGCTTATTCTAATTATAAAAATCTGAGTTTTAGCTTACCATCCCCTCAACCCCCTCAGCCGCCGCTACCCCCCTCAGAATTTGAAACTTTACAAATCCCTCATCCGAAATGCTAGCCCATGTCTGCTGCACGGGGTAATCAAAAAGCGGCCAACAGATTAGGCCAAGAAATCTAGTCTAATTCCTGAATATATTTGGCACTTCAGGGAAACCTGGGTCTGGTCTCAGTAACAACTGATACTCGTTTTTTCGGGCCAGGGATGAAAGGATATCATACATTTGCCCGTGCCTACCACATACATGGGTCGGAAAAAATGGAAGGGGGTATGGCTTTCGGCGGGGGTTGCAGAGTACAAAACCGCTTTTCCAAAAAGCGGTCGCCGCATTTTCGGAGGGGATGGACCGCCGAGGGGGGTGTGAGCGAAAAATTTTCGCTTTCCAAAAAATCATAAAACTCTTGAAAAAAATGCTTTGCAAACCCTGCAATATCAAAAGCAAAGTTTGCATAAATAGTACTCCGCTGAAACCGTACCGATGAGTTGGACGCAAGAATGGAGTGGAGAAGTTGTTTTAGGAAGACGCGTTTGGCTATTCGGTGTGCATCAGCCAGCGACCGTCGTTTGTCAGGTTTCCAGAGTTGTCTTTCATCTGTCGAAGCGTGAGTTGTTCTTCTGGTCCGTATTGGTTGAGACGTGTTCGCCTGTTTTTTAAGCGTTTTCCGACGAGAAGCAACATCTTCATATGACTAGAATATAGTTTTATAGGAGAGTGATAACTGAGATATTAGAAAGAAAAAGATAGACAATGGGATAGGGCTTTTTTATTCTTCTCAGAGCTCGCGCAGCATTATGAGAGCTACTTTCGCATCCAGTTACATATAATCTACTAGACAATCGAGTTTTTTAGGGCGTTTTTCCGCGGGTAAAGCTGAGCACAGTCAACGCTTTGTTACTTACTTTTAGCGTTGTTACAGGAACGTAGATGCTTAATCACCACCGTTCTGCAGGTAGTAACCATCTTATTGCGTCTGAAATCCTCGTCGCTGGCGGACTGGTGTAAGATTAGTTCAGCCCGGCTAATTCTTGGAACGGCATGCGACGTAGTTCGGAAAATCTCGATTGGACTAACTAAAAATCAACACGTTACACTTGAGAGCTAACGGCAAGGTTCGAGCGAGTTTGGGAAGGTAGAATTACATGATTTTTCCATGACTAAATGTAGTGTCTTTTCATACATGCAACAGCTCCGGGCCGACCTGGGGGGAGGGGGGTAGGGGGGTTTCGCCCAGGTGGGGGGTCCCAAATTTCAAAAAGCTCCAAAACGCCTAGAAATGCGTTTTAGCACGTTTTTTTCAGTAAGGACGCTAAAAATCGCTATTTTAAGCTGCCAAATAGCGTTTTAAAGCTAAAAACAAGCAAAAAATGACAAAAAGAGCTTCCAAAAACACCGATTTTTATTAAATATCAGCAGTGGAAACGCCAAATTCGGTTTCCAAAGGCTTTTCAAGTGAATTTTAGGCTAAAAATTAGTGATTTCTGACCCAGTTTGTTAATACTGGAGCCACTACCACCACTTGTATTTTTTGGTCGGGGGGAGGGGTCCCTTAACCTGTCTCGGGGGGGGGGGTGAGGGGGGGTTTGGCCTTTCCAGCAGGGGGGGTAACCCCCCAAACCCCCCTAGTACATGTATGTGTCTTTTGTGTTTTATACTGTGCCGTGTGTTGTTTCTACTAGTGGTACATAAATCTTCACATGTTAGACCAAAACTTTGCAAAAGAAAAACATTCTCGATAAAAAGGCGTCACAGCAACAAATGCAAAATGCCTACTAAAAGCTCTTTTCTGGAGAAAAACACCTAATTTTTCCAGACCAACTTAAAAATTCTCGTGATGACTTTCCAGGTGACGCACGAACTGCGTAACCGATAGCTGATTAGCAATCGTACTTTTCAAGCAGAGCAGGTGCCTCGAAAAGAGAGCACTATTTACAAAACAAGGACTATTACGACTGATGCTAATAAAACAGTTATTACCTACCTACATTGCTTATCTAAACCTGAGTGCTGCGGCCAGGGCGTGCGAACTTTTCGAATAGGTGCCACACCACGTCTGTTGTTGACCTCGTTCACATACCGCCAGCTGGTGCGGACTTTTCTTCCGGATCAGTAACAATTTTAGCTGATACTCACACCTTTCACGACAGTCACTGATTATTTCTCACGAAGTTGCTTGCATCTGAATAATCAGCACCAACTTGTTAATGCTGAATTCTCTGAGCACTTGTTTAATCGCCAAGGCAGTCCAATCAAAACGGCTTTCGCCAACAACAACAGCCAGTCTTTTGCTGGACAGAAGGGAGAATTGCCTAAGTAAGAAATAGGTACAACACAACAGAAAAACAACTGCACGCAACAGAATCGCAATCCAGATGGAGAGAACTGCTCTTAACATTATTCTTTTCACCGAAGAGCCGCTCAAACAAATGGTAGTCGCAGTCGGGCACGCACGGTGGGACCGTACTTATCCTAACGGGATACGGAATCAAATCGGCGCCCGGGTATTCTGAACCCGTACCCAAAAGAAAAGCGCCTCCCCAGAAAAAACGGAAACGGTGAGAACGTGCGGTACACAGTGGTACACCTAATTTTGCGGGTTTTCCAATGTCACACACAAATCGCCTCCCCGAAAGTAGGAAAGTTGGAAAGTCGGAAGTTACACCATAAGGAAAGGGAAATAAGCGCTACTAAGGATAAAATGAACGCAACAGCTCATGCTGGAAACGACTGCTTGTCGCAAAATTGCTTCATTCAATAAGTCGAAATATAAAAAAGTCCATCCCATTTATCTACCTGTCATCACTGCCTTTTGGTGACAACAAATCTAAATCTAAGCTAAAATAGATTAGGAGTCGCGTTTATGACTGTAAATAGGGTTATTTTTCTTTGAGGATAGATTTCAGAAGTCGATTTCTAAATTGCAGGCAGCGTCAGTACGTAGTCACAGTGATGACCAAAAGGACAAAAGGTCTTGTGCAGAAAAAGATAGGTAGGCACAAAGCTGCCTCCAGTGCTTTATATCAGCCTGTAAGTGAAGCTTACGATATATGTGCATGCATAGTGCATGTAAGTGCTCAATTTATGTTAGAATAGGCACTTGTGCAGCTAAAATCCGACAATCAGATGACATGAATGCAGCAAAAGCACAGACGAAAACTCCGCAATCATAGCCATTCTTCCGTTGTAGAACTTTTGGAAAGACATATGAGTCTATTGTGATGGCGGGCGGGACCTCATACCGTTGCCGAATTGCCCGCGTTACTGATATGCAAATTTTTTTGCAGCCGGTGATGCTGGTTGTTATTGTGCATATTTTCCTAATTTCCAAATAGTTGGGAAGCATTTTCCATTTTTTACATTTTCCATTTTCCAACTTTCCAATTTCCTGGGGAGGCGATTTGTGCCCGCCCGGAAATTCACGACCCCTCCGTACTGTTGCATGCGTATACGCATTACGCATATCATTACGCAAAGTACGCATTACATTTTAGAATACGCATACGCATACGCATATTCATTTGAATTCCATTATGCAATATTATTACGCATTCTGTCAAAGGTTTACACATTTTTGCGTAATGCGTATTGGATCAGAAAATTGGCTACCTTTTCGATTTCCTGCAAAAAGTTGTTGAAGTTGCTAGCAAATTCTCACACTATGAGCAGTGTACAGTATAGTAAGAAGTCTGAAATTTTCTTACAAAATTTGAAGCCTTGATTGTGTTTGCCTGCACGATACGTCTTCAGGCCTAGGTAACTTTTTTGGTACTTTGAGCTTTCACTCTCATACTGTATAGGCTAAGGCTGGCATCAGTAGTGTACTGTACGTACTACACTACGCAGGGGTGTACGGTGGTACAAAATTTGCGGTGGATGCAGGACCGAAAATTGAGTAAAAATTTGTGAAACGAATAAATTAGCGGAATCTACGCCTCTCTATCTGTCTATCTTATGCTTAGAATGCGTTTGTAAGTGCGTTTTTAAGCCTAATTTATCGAAATTTTTTTGCCCTGGTCGGGCAGAAGCCCAACTAGGCCTGTTCAAATTAATTAAACCGTGTTCTGTGAATCTTACAATTTACGCTCAGAATACCTACCATTTGAAAAACATTTATGAAGGCTAAAGTTTTACTAATATAAACTCCTACTCTGCTGCTGTCTGTAATATGTTTACCGTACATGGTTCAATTCTACTAGGATTTTATAAGAAATAGAATCAGACTACACTTTCGTATGTGCATATCTTCCTTGTCTAAATACGCACAGGTACTGTACTACAATTCTACGTATTTTAGACAGGTATTTATCCTCAGGCCTCTGGCTGGGTCTTAAGTAACTTATGCCGCCTCTAAAATTAGACAGAAAAACATACCTTAGTGAAAAAAGGTTGTTCAATGAACTTTCCGAATGTTTCTAAGATATCTTTCATATACCTATCACTGTTAGAAGGTTGTTGTTGTTGTTGTTAGTTTACATTGCTTACAGTTCTTTGTTTGTAGCGTTTGTTGTTTCACCTTTGTAGCGCGTTCTAAATTGAAGTAAAATCGAAAATTCAGGTGTCATTTGCTGCAGAAGGACCGAAGAATCTGATTTGCGGTTTTCGCAGACAGTTTCTGCCTGCAGTTTAGTCGGAATCGCAGATCCCAACTGCAAATCCTGCAGAATTAACAGCGCGAAAAGCGCTTAAAAAATCTGCCAAAGGTTAGCAGATTTTCTGTGATTTTTCGCAGAAAAATACAGGGTGTCTCAAAAAAATGATCACATTTCTTTTTACTGCCACTTCCGCAAATTTTGACCAAATAGGTTGAAATTTGGGCCATAGGTGCCAAAATTTGGGGAATTTTATGTGTTAAAGTTTGGTGCACTAGGCTTGACTCATTCCTAAGAAATTTCAAAAAAAGTGAAATTTGTTGATTTCAATAGTGAAAGTCAGTCACTGAATAAATGATCAGATTTCTTTTTACTGCCATTTCCGCAATTTTTGACCAAATAGGCTGAAATTTGGGCCATAGGTGCCAAATTTCGTTGAATTTCATGTGTTAAAGTTTCGTGCACTACGCTTGACTACTGTTGTTTAATATCAAAAATTCCATTTGCGTATGCATATGCGTATGCGTATACGCGTTCTGTTAAAAAATGCGTATGCGTATGCGTATACGCATTCAAAAATAAATGCGCATTTTTGCGTATTGCGTATGCGTATTGCGTATTGCATCGTAGTCGAACTTTATGCCTGAAAGTACTGTTTCCAATGTTAAAATTATATACATATTCATTTTTTTAGAAAAGACAGAAAATCGCTGAATATGTGGGTTATTAGATAGCTTGTTTTTCGTAGTTAAATAAAAAATAGCTTTGTTTTTTACAAGTGACATTGCCAAAACACACATAAAACTGCTATTTTCAAGGCTCCAGTCTCATAAAAGTATAGTAAATACGCATACGCAAAAATACTCAAATGCGATCAAAATGCGTATGCGTGTTGCGTATCCAGATGTAAATGCGTATGCGTATGTGTATGCGTATACGCATTCTGATAAAAATGCGTATTTTTGTGTATTGCGTATGCGTATTGCGTATACGCAAACAACAGTAGGCTTGACTGATTCCCGAAAAATTTCAAAAAAAGTGAAATTTGGTAATTTCAATAGTGAAAGCCGGTCACCGAAAAAACGTAACATTTCATTATCGCCTAAACTAAACTCTAACGATAGCGTTGGAGTTCATGCGTCAACTTTTTACACACGAATTACCCTGAATTTCTGCGTTTACACTCCAAATTTCATCCAATTCCGACAACAATTACGAAAGATACAAGAAAAAGAAATGTGATCATTTTTTCGGTGACCGCTTTCGCTATTGAAATTACCAAATTTCACTTTTTTTGAAATTTCTCGGGAATGAGTCAAGCCTCGTGCACCAAACTTTAACACATAAAATTCCCCGAATTTTGGCACCTATATGGTCCAAATTTCAGCTTATTTGGTAAAAATTTGCGGAAATGGCAGTAAAAAGAAATGTGATCATTTTTTTTGAGACACCCTGTACTAGGAATTAAGTAGGCAGACAGATCTGCGAAAAAACCGGCCGATTTTCTGCGGAAAATGGCAGAATCTGGTTTAGAGAGTGACAGAAAAAGAGGTGGTCTTTTTGAATGGGTTAAAATAAAGAAAAATCTGCTAAAACAAACTCTTTCTAAATACGGGAAATCTAGAAGAATTTAAAAGAATAAGTAGAAGAACTATTGTCCCAAAAGTTGCTCATTCAATTTAGTGACTCATTCAATGCTCGTTTAATGCAGGAATTTTTGCAAATTCGGAGGGGTGGAAAAAAGTGACGCGTTTTTTCGCTTTTAGAGAGGGGGGTTTGGAAAATAATAACAACCGATGACAAGGGGGAGGGGGTCGAAAAATGTCCAAAAATTGATAACGTCATTTTTGCACGGCCCCTTTAACAAACCGGCCTGGCTCGGTCAGATACGTAGAGCGGCCGCACGCGTAGAAAAGACGCTAAAAGCGCTGCCGTCACAATTAATTAAAACAGCACTTCTAATGAACAGATTTATTTCAAAATATAAGAAACACAGGTTCAAACTAAGGGCTCGCTTGTGCCAAAAACACGTGTCTTTCCTCCTGGTATGTAGTTGTCGGGCAAAATGTGCTACAAAAAAGAGCCGAGCCAACATATAGCAACATAACATAACAACATAACTGTTTGTTATGCTATCAACTAAAGCACATCATCTCCGCTTAGACGGAGCTGGTGATTTATCGATAGTGCCAGAGCAGACAGAGTGAATTTATTGATCACATTTGGTTTATATGTTCCCGTCACGTTTTTCGCAAGCTGAGATAAAGATTCAGCCACTAGCAAGTGGTGCAACGATTGAAAAGTTAAGTGCGGTCGGTTAGACTGCTCCACAGTTTGGTACTGCATATGGTTTTATCTGAAATTCAAACGCTTCCATTTTCAACGTACAATGCAGAGACGGACGTATATGCAAATTTATTAGGCGCCCTGTTACTGCGGCCTCAACTGGTTGGACCTGGCAGCTGGGAAAAAGCGAATTCTTTGTCTCCCAATCAATATTCAGCATTATTTAGCAGAAAACGCACAAAATACCGCCAGCGGATGATTTGAGTGTTTCGTACATTGTTTGGCATGTGTTGGACTCTTTTGTATTTTTTCCTAAAACAGAATCGGTTATCCATTTTGTTGTCAAAATTAAAGAAGTAGTTGGAATATTAGCCAATACACTTATCCCATAAACTACCATAACTGAAATGGCAAGAAATTGGACAATGGATATGAAGCATTCAACTTAGACTGCACTGTAGATGCTGTCTGTCTATACCGTAAAACAACAGTCAAATCAAGAATGATTTCTGAACACGTTCCAACCTAAGTCGGAGAAGACGACATCATGGTTAGTTTCAGAAATCGCTTTCTTGCTAATCTAAAAATAAGAATGTCTCAATTTTGCCATTTCTAAGTATTACAGTGGTGCCTCGTTAATATGGCCCTCGTTAATATGATTCTCTCGATTATATGGCCAGCTAGCTGGTGTACCTATTTTTTCGCCTACAATGGAAAACATAGTGATTAGTGATCTGTTTATATGGCTATTTCGATAATATGGCCATTTGGGCCTTGTCCCGATGTCGCCATATCAACGAGGCACGACTGTAATAGAAAATGAACTTTCCACTGAAATACTATTTTTCAGCCACTATGGGGGGAGTGCCAGGGCTTTTTTCTGTACTGTTCGCACAGAGGGTCTCTACTCTAGAGTAGTTTCGCCAAGGTAAGCTGGTCCGAAATTTTGCAAAAGCTCCAAAACGCTTGCAAATGCAGCTTAGCACGTTTTATGTAATAAATCAGGCCAAAAATCGCTATTTTAAGCTGCCAAATAGCGCTTTAGAGCCAAAAACAAGTAGCGCAAATGCACTAAAGGCCTCATTCTGAGTTTTGAACCAATTTTAAGCCAGTGTTGCCAGGTGGCGGAATTTCTCCAAAAATTGGGTGAAATACAGTACGTTCGGGGAGTGGTGGAATTCTTGAGGGAATTTTGTGGTCAGTAATTTTCTTGTAATTTTAAGCTTTTTTGTCAGAATTAGTACGTATGTAGGTCACTAGTAGTAGACTGTTTGGCAGACATAGAAACTGTAAAGCTTTGTTTTCCAATCTAGTCACAGAGGCTACAAAGTGGTCAGGAGTCTTCTAAGCTCGGTTAAGCAGTTTTTTACTATGGTTGGCATGCCTTTCAGAATGATTGCTAAACTAAACGCACTTTATATTTTAAACTAAACGCACTGAATGGGTATTTTCTATGGCCGGTAGGCCGGCAAGGCGGTAGGAGAATCAGAATCCGTGCTGAAACCACTACAATGTATGTCTGAAATGTATATCAAATTCAACCATGATTTTTTGCATGAAATGTTGTGTTTGTCTTGCTCTTGATACTTCGTTACGTTATTGGTAGTGCACATAAAGTATGTGCTCTTGAGTTCTTGACAACTTAAATGCATTAATGGATCAAGAGTAGTTGTTTCCACGCTTTTCTGGCTAAAAAAGGTGAGTTAAAAATATGTATTTTATGTACATATTTTTGAAAAAATACATATACATACCATATATGTATTCGTCATCGGAAAACATATACATATATGTATATGTATATGTTATGTATTCCACAAATTCAATATTTTGCCAACAGTAGGTCACACACGGGCTAGTATTTCGGAATTTTGGAGAAATTCTGGCGTTCAGACCTAGCAACACTGTTGTAAGCTAATATGAATTAGTGATTTTTCAAGCCAGTTTGTAGCACTGTAACCTGTACCAGTAATGTACATGCATTTTGTGCAGCAGGGATTCCTACCAAATTCGAACTTTGAATTTGATATGGTATAGTACTGTATAAACTTGGCGATTTGAATTCGATATGGTATGGTATAGTGTAACGTCCCCAG